>CAJNIZ010005477.1:5520-19352 GCA_905231905.1 Symbiodinium pilosum
TATTCTGCAGCGCAGCAAAGACATTCTTAAAGACACCTGCATTTTCCGCGCTCGTGCTGCGCCAACGCCTTGCATTTTGAGCGTCTCATCAGACACAGCAAGGTAGGGCTGAGAAAAAATAGGGAAGTATTATGGAGTTATTAAGGGGGATACTAGGCGTTTAGACTGCAGCTCACATGAGGTTGAAGGAGTTCTGCCTATGGGTGTGGGTTCCAGCTTGGATGAGCTTGGTAGCCCCCAAGGAATTTCAAGGCTGAGTTGTCCATTTGTGTTTGGTGCACGCTGCTGGCAGATTTGCATGCGAAAGGAAATTCTTCACCTGGTTACTCCCCTGCCGGGCTTCAGCGGCGGATTTCAGGAGTCTCCTGGTCTTTGCAACATCATGCATGACTGACTCTTGGGTCTTTTGAGCTGTACTAGATGTCAGTTCCTTTCGTGCAAGTCCATACATGTGCAGGATGGCCTATATGGCTATGTCATGAGCAAGGAGGGCACTGACTTCACCCGCTTCCGGTCCCTCTTTCATGTGTTGCTACTACATCTCTTAAGGGGAAAATTACTTCAGCATCAAACTGATCTCTCTGGGTGTCATGTTCTCCTGGCAGTCTATATACTTAATAATCCCTATATAACCCATGTAATCCCTGTAACCATTATCCCTATATTATCTCAACCTCAACCCTCTTGTCTCCACGCATTCCAGGCTGGACACTTTCGGTGATGAGCAGGGGATGAGTCTGCCGCTCGTATGATCAGGTGATGGGAGGCTGGTTACTACCAACAGCCATGTAAAGATAGAAGTCAATATCAGCCCGGGTGGCGGTTTCAGTTCAGTCGTGCTGGAGATCGTGGCAACATGACGATGACGACGGAGTCAGAGGGACAGTGCCACAGTTTCAAGAACGAGTGGCCTGTGTTTGGTGTTCTTTTTCAGAATTCGAGACGACTACGACAAACAGTACTCTCAAGTGCAGAGCTGTAAGGCTGCAGGACTGGCGGGCGAGAACGTTGTCTGACGATGAGGGGCTAAGTACGTCCAGTAGAGCAGAGCTCCAGCACAATAAACATCGAGGATCAGGAGGAGGAGGATGAGGAGGAGGAAAGCAGGAACAGGAACACGCACGTGATGTAAATCACCATCGTTATCATCGCCATGTACACCATGAGAATGGCCAGACGAACATCAACAAAAACTGATGATTTCATCATGCCTGCTGTGCGTTGAGTGAGGTCCGATTTGGATGGTGTTGAAATCAGCGGAGCTCCTCTCAAGGTGGGACTCTAGATGATGCGGCTTTCCGGTTATGTCTAAGCTCAGCTTACGAGATGCAGGTTCCACAGGGAAAGGACGTTTGATTGGAGCTTTATAGTGCCTGCAAGGTCGGAAATTTCGCATACATCTTCGGAACGGACGGGAAAGTGGTGCCTGCCTCAGCATGAAGTCTAGGGCAAGTCCAATTGTGCGGCACCGCTGCAACTGGAGCTTGACCAGGTTTCGGTGGATTTGGTGGAATTTGTACAGTCCGACTTCTTCGACGTGGAAGCAGGTGCAACAGGCAATCGCCCCGCCGCGATGGCCGTTGATCGCATCGTTGTCGCCCGCCCCGACGCGAGCCAGACCTTTGGCAGGATCTGTCAGGACACCTCGTGCCAAAGGGTATCTGCGCTGCTTTCTATTCTTTGCGTGTCCCAGCAATGATTCAGTTAGCTGCGGCTGTCCTAGCCTCATGTCATGACTCATGACTTACACAGCTGCGAGTGCAGGACTGGAGGTACCCTGGTTGGCATTGAGTTTCATTGGTGCGTCTGCGTCTCATAGGCTCATAGGCTTACAGTTTCTTGCTTTTGGTCTCATGAGTTCTTTCGCCAAAAAGCTCAGCGGAGCAAAGCAGGGTTGTCCTGCGCAAATCAAAGATTTTTGTCTGCATGGAATGTGTTGCAAGGCACCGGCAGCACACTCTGCGTCAGCAGTGCCAGCAGGAGGCCACTGACTTCTTGAGATCCATGCCCTGCCAAGGCGTTGTAAGCGAAATGTGGCTTCTCTGTGAAGTATCCTTGAATCTGTTCCCTCATGTTGGTGGGTCTTGTGATGTACAATGTCTGATGTGTTGTTTTTGTTCCCTGGGACAGGAGTAAAGGACCCTGCCGGTGCAAGAGCAACCCCATTAAACTGGGTTTGCATGATGACATGTTCAACCCCATGCTAGTCCTGTTGTCTAGTCCTCCTGGGGCGTGCTAAGCTATGAGCTGCACATGTTCGCCTGGCCTAGAAGCTTTGGACACCGCTCCTGCGGCAGGTCTCTGTCTTCACTATGGCAGAGCCCGTGCAGTATGAGTACCAAAGCTTTCTGAGTGTGGTCACAGACAACAAATATGCTTACTTCTACCGCTCGCCGCAACATGGCAGCATGATGCCAGGAACTGCTTGCAGTTTGTGCAGGAATATCTCAGCGCCAGAACCTTGCAGGCGTAGCCTTTACCGCAATGAGCTTATCCTGGACACCCCGGGACTGTTGCCCAGCCAGACAATGGTGCTGGCAGATGCCGCTTAGCTTCAAAGCCATGGAACTTGCATCATCGATTGTTAGCAGCATGCTTCACGCGCTTCAGAGCAAGTACAGCCAAACGGTCTGTCCTTGCGCTGAGACCCTCCCGGACAGCTACTTCAGCGGAGCCTTGCCTGCATGAATCTCCCTTTGTTTCCACAGGCTTTGGTCAGTCAAGCGGCACCGCCAGGCTGCTACTGGCGGCATATGTATGTGCTTAGGTTTCGACGATGGAAACTTGGGCTACCTTCTCCCGTACCAGGGCCATGCAGCCATCCAGCAGCAGATGGCTTGAACGAATGTGTCTCCATGATGACGTTCTGCCCTTCCTCAAACCCTGAACACCTAGACCCCAAAAACCCTCCACCCTAAAGTTTGAACTCTTAGCCCCAAAATGTGCACACCATTGCCACCTGAGACGGTCGTGCGCTTCCTGCTGGAAACCTTCACCTTCTACGATAGCCTGAATTTGAAGGACTTCTATGCTGGAAATGTTCCTTGACATCACCAGAAACCTAGGTAGGGTAAAACCCAAGATATAAACAGACAGGAAATACAGTCCGTGACATTTATAACAGTCAATTTTTACCACGCTAGGGTGTCGTGGTATACCTCCTGATGCCGAAGGTCTTATAAGCATTATGCAGTTTCAGGGATGCCAGACTTCCGCATTCCCCGCCGGTTCCAAGATGATTTGGGGCTTACCATGTTTCTGGTTCAAAATGTGCTATGGTGCCCAAAAAACATCGATGTCTGGATCCTAGGTTTTTCACATGGTGTAGGGTACCTCAAATGGATCTTAAGGTGATATTGATACCTATTTAGGACCATATACTCCACATTCTTGCAGATCCCATTTCACGTGCCATTTTCTTCTCCATTTGATTCTCCGTTATTATGATAACATGCACCTGCATAATTTGTTCCTATATAACCCCTATGCGCAGCGCGCACTAAGCTCAAAATCACGGCTTTACATCAAATCTGCTTCGCATTGTTTCACTTCCAAGGTGGATGATCTGAACAACTGGTGGGGTGCTGTCCTCAGTCAGCTGGGGGTTTTGAGAAAATATGGTCCTGCTTGACTGCTTGAGGAGTCCCTGCAGTGAAGATTATCGTACGTTAGGGCTCATCTTGGGGTTTATAGAAACCTCCAGATTTGTTCCAAGAGGACATCCAGCCTAGCTCTATCGACGGTCATTAAACCCTCAACCCTATCTAACCCATTATAGTAGTTTCCATTTTGTTTTCCGTTATCCCCATGTTACCCATATATAACCCTATCAATGCTTGCAACCGGCTACTAAACCCTTAACCCACCAGCCGGAACCCTTAACCCGAAACACCCTCAAACCCCAACCCTATGGTCCCTTTTTGGATCCCTGTTATAATACGGCACCTAATATTTAGGGTACCCAAAAAGGGACCATAATTTTGACAAGCACCCAGGTGGGTTCATCCATGGAGGGTTCGGGTACCTTCTGCCCGACGAAAAAGGCCAGCTGTCTTCACTGGGCTGGCTTTGGTTGCTTAGCAGTAATAATAGTAGTAACAGTAAGAGTAGCAATCATGGCAATAATAGAAATAATGCAGCAATCGTAGTAATATTAGTGTAAGGGCAATAATAGTAATACTAGCAATCATTGTAATAGTAGTAGTAATAATAGTAACAATTGTAATGTTTTCCAAGGGAGGGCACAGGCTTTAGCAAAAGCTGCGAAGCACGCGTTCTGCAGGTGTGATGCCGCGATTCGAGCTCCAAGTCTTTACGACAGCAGAGTTCATGGACCTTGGGGCAATAGATGCTGACCTGATGACACTCATCGGCTTGGCAGGTTTTTTGTTTTTCTGATGCTCACGCATTTTGATTCGTGTGATTAGTTCTGCAGTGATCCTTTGAGGAGATTCACGAAAGGCCTGGTGCATGGCAACTCGGCAAAAGCTGTGATCGGTCGCGTGCACACTCTGTGAAGCACGCGAGCTCGAGTTCCATCGGGACGCTAGTCACATCATGAGCAGAATGGTGGCCGTTACAGTCAATGCCAAAAGCGCTGACCATCATCATCGTCATAGCTAGCAGCACAGCTCAAGATCTTAAACCCTCAACCCCAAACCCTACGCCGAAACCCTCAACCCTAAACCACAAGCGGCATTGTGTGCGTCATGTCTCTGAGCTAGACGAGAACATTGACTTGCCTGAGGCAACACAACAAGATGATGTGTGAATTTCTTGACAGGAATAACAGTGGCATAATAATTTCAAGGGTAATGCGAGTAATGAGAGTAACAATAGGAATTATCGTAATAAGGGTGATTAATGATAGCAATGATGGTAATAATAGTAATAAAGGTAATGATAGTAATGATAGTATGGACCGTAGTGATAGTAATAAGGGTCAAGATAGTGATAGTCATACCTGCGCTAGTCCATGCAATTCGAGAGGCCTAAGCCCTAAACCCTCCCACATGTCAAACAGTCATAAGTCGTTCAGTCAAGCAAGAGCTTAGATGCAAGTTTGGCCACCTAGGCGAAGATGTCTACCTGGTGCCGAATCTTCACCCCGAGACGTTCATGGGTAGCTGCAAGGTGCGAGGGGAGTCAGCGAGCTTCTTTTCATATGCTATAGCCTACACTCCTTAAAGGAGATCATGTAGGGGATTATATAGGGGAGTCTCTCTAATGAAGGGGGATACTAGGAGTTGACACTATGGCTCATATTGTGCCATGAGCGATCTGGACCAGACTATGTGGCTTGCTGATTGGTGTAGGCGACCTCGTCGGAACCGCAACGGTCCCACAGTAGTGGTACGGGGATTTCTAGTGGGTCTTCTGTCAAGGGTCGTAGATAGGATCAGCCGCAACACTGGGTCTTGGAAAAACAAAAACAACACCCTATATATCCCCTACAATCCCAGTAGTTTCCATTTTCTTTTCAATTATCGTTGGTGGCTCCCCAATTTTTTTCTTCAACATGGAGGTGGCTGCACATGTCCTCGGACGTGCTCCGGCCAGCCTGCTTCGGACCAGGGCTGAATTCAAGGGCCTCAAAAAGAGCTGAACCCTAAACCCCGAAACCTTGAACCCTAACCCCGAACCCTAAACCCTAAGCCCTAAATCCTCAACCCTAACCCCTAAATCCCAAGTCCTCAACCCCAAATGTGTGCTCTCCACTTGGAGGTGGGAAAGCTGAACTTGCTGGAGTTTCCCAGCAGCTCTGCTATCGTTGTCTGGGACATTGCAGGCCTCCTTGGACGGCATGGGTTTCTGGGTAGGGCATAATCCAAGTCAGAACCAGGGAATATTCTATAGTCTCTTAAAAAGGGTGTACGAGTATGGATGGCAGTATCCTACGGGTTCTTGTAGCTAGTTTTCTAGAACATGCACTTTTTTTTGTGTCAGGGAGCTTTATACCGGGCCACAGGTCTTCAGAAACTCCGATGGGTTTCCCAGGACAAGGCATGATTCTAGCTAGATTATAACAGAAGCTTGCTGGGCTCAACCACGGCTACTTACAAAAGAATTCCCGCAGCCCCACAGAACGTTAGTTTCCACATCATTATCGGGCTGATTTCCCTTTGCCATCATTGGTAATCATTCAACCACCAATGAGCACTACTCAAATATCTTCGCACTTGTGCAGGCTTTCAGCCATCGGGTGGATCGCAGTCATACTGCGGAGGCAACCCTTTGAGCTCCTAAAAAGTTGGGGGTCTCTTTCGTAGTGGTATGAATACTTGGGATTACAATATTGGAGGTATATAATGCTCCTAGGTAACGTGGCGGAGGGGGCGTCGACTATCGTAGATTATTGCTGTGTGTGGACACATTCAGATGACATATCTATCCATCTTTCAAAGTAATGCCAAGTCTTTGACACAACAATCCCCCAACAGGATTTGTAGTCTAGAGATACCTCCAGATTCAAGGTACATCTCAGGCCTTCAATGATGCTTTTGTGGACGGCGAGTTCATATACTTGCTTCCAGGCAGGGCGCCCTTGCCAAAAAGCCAGGATTTTCGAAGTTCCTGTGCTGTGAATGCTCATAGCGGCGAGGTTCTTCTCAGCAGCACTTGGCTCGCTTTGCCATTACTGACTTTGGAAGCACGGCGGCGGCCAATCCGACGGCTGTGACCTGGGTCGCCCGGGCCTCAGAGATGTTGTACCCAGTGATTAAACATTGCTGGAATGAGCTGGGACAGGAGCTCGCTTCCTATTCATATGATGGCCTTGCAGGCGCCAGCTTCCGGATTTGATTTGACGAGGTCAGCTGCTGTTTGATTTCACACAGGCTTTACGGGAGATGCTGCTGCGTACTTGGTGCAAAAGAACACTGGCGCGCTGGGGAAGTTCAACCTCGCAAGCGAAGCCTTGTCCGGGAGTGTGGACGTCGGCCAGGCAGCACGTTTTGGTTTTGTGGCTGGACAAGTATGAGTCAAGGTGTGTCGTGTAAGACTTGTAGTGCCATAGTCCGGAAGGTGGACAACATGGTCCCAGACTCAGAGGCAGCGAAGTGAAGTGGACTCTGGCTTTGATAGGGCTCAGTGCATGACACCTCGTGGCTTCGTGGCACTGGCTGAGCCTGCACGCAGATGCGCTCTCGCAACAAGGTCTACGGCTTCTATGGAGCGGTGTCCAGCCAATCGGACATTCTCCTGACCACCACCTCGGATTACAAGAAGCTGATCCGCGTGTGCAAGGAGCCCTCCAAGTGAAACTCATGCTTGTTTTGATCCGCGCCTGTTGTCAGGGGCTTGTATGGTGGGACCTTGGTTTTGCCCATGTGCCCATTTATCCTCCATTCATCTCAATTTCCCAGACCCCTGGGCGGATCTAGAAAGTAGATCCCCCTTAAGGGTTCCTGGGAATTACCCAATAGTAGTATAAGGTACCAAATTGGGGGTTCTACTTTCTAGATCCTCCCAGGGGTCTGGGTTGGCGTCAAGATAAGAGCATCAGATGCTCCTTCAGCTCTGGAGGACTACACGCAGCCTGGTTGCATCAGTACGTGTCAACTGCCGTTTGAGCCTCGCGCTGTTACTTCACGTGCCCGCGCCGAAGATGCAAATTGAATGTGCACGCCATGCTCAAAGGAAGCTAGCTGGTCCAAAGTCTTCGAGGCTAGCAAGGCAACAGGTTTCTCTTTGTCCTATCCAGCTGAGGCCGCCAGGCTACTGCACTGGTGTGACTCGGGTAGCATTTTCTTGCGAGGAAGCAGGGCTCTTGTCGTATTGGGGGTAGATCCCTATGCATCGGTACCGTTTTCCTGTGAAGCCTTAGATATCCCCATGCATCCCCGAAACCTTCCTTTAAAGGGATCCCTACTCCTAAGCCCTAAACCCTGCACCCTCAGCCCGATACCCCCAGATAATCAGCTCAGGAGTCGATTAAGCTGGTCACAATCTCTAACTCGGACTACACCGGCTTGACAAGCTCCTTGGACCCTCTGGGGATTTTGGGTTTGGGGGTTTGAGGGTTTGAGGGACTTGGGATATATTAGGGATGTGTAGGGTAGTATGGGGATGATGGCAAAATGGAAGCTACTACATGTTGAAATCTGATTTTCTGAGTCCCCGCTCTCGGGCTTGACAAGTGTTATGTGTCACTGTCGCTGCCAACATCTTGCACCACTTTTACATACCGTATAGCGGTGCAAGATCTTCTCCATCCACCGCATGAGTCAACACAAGGTGCCGTAGTCAGAATTTTCATAGTGGCGATAGTAGCTCGGGCACGCGAGAGCAGCAGTGCTAAGTCGGGTGCCATGCCCTCCCTCCTTTGCACCCTAAACCTCTCCCCCTCCCCCTCACCCTCCAGCTCTTGCTTTCGTTCTCGCATCCGCTCCCTTATCAAGCCTGACCACAAGGTGCCTTCACCGATGATAGCTACATCTATCTGATACCGCATCAGCGCTCGGTCCTTTTCCGATACGCAACTTGCCTCAAGTTAGGATTGATGAGCATGCTCAAGCCGAACGGAATTCCTTGACCTGTGATGTGTTTGAGTCGCCACTGCCATGCTTGCACCGTGTTGCAATTTCAGAGTCATGATCATGATGATGATGATGATAATGATGATGATGATAATGATGATGATGATAATGATGATGATGATGGAGATGATGATGATGGTGGTTGTGATGATGATGATGGGAAGTTGTGATTCAGGTTGCAGATAAGGGTGAGCTGCGGTCGTTGCATGCAATCCAAGCCCTGTGCCAGTAGCCTTTCGGAAAGCCGCTTTTCCTTTTCCAGCATGTCCAGCACGCCCAACGTACTGGAGGCTGAGTACTAGGAGGAACCCAATATGGACAGCATATAAGCTGTAATCCCCAACATGAGGAGCCCAAAAAACGCATCCCTTTTTCTTGGAAACCCCGATTTTAACTCGCCGTCTCAACTCCCTTTCTGGATCCAAGAGCCAAAACTGCTGCAGTTTCAAAGTCAACATGCGCAGTCTTGATTAGGATTTGCAGAACAGCTTGTCCTATGTCGACCTGCCCACAAGCCAACAATACAGTGGAGGCCTGCAGTGTGCCACAGTTGATTCAGCAAGCAGTGAGTGTGAGAGATTCGCAGCACTTCTAGGGCTTGAACCCCTTGACCTGAGCGCTTCAGCGCTCATTGCGATTCCTGACAGCAGTTTGACTTGCACAGCAGGTTCACTATGTGCCTGTGCATTCTGCCTGGGAGGCTTCACGCATGGGACCATGGCCTACATGGTCCCAGGTTCTGGCAATGGAATGCTTCTTCGGATTGACTTGGCAGCATGGCATCCTTCGCCACCCGTCAAGATTTCGTAAAATCAGTCAACAGCTGGAATTCAGATGGATCAAAGATCAAACCTGTTTGGCGACCTAACAGGTTCAGGTTGGGTGAGGTTGAAAGCAAAGCCTGTGTCTATGCTGCAGTCTAGGCCATAGGCCTACAAAAACAGGGCCAAGCGGGTGGCTACCAGATAGAAGTTGCTGCGCAAGACCTGAAACTGAATTTGGCTTTCCTCTGAAAGGCCAACTTACGAACAAATGCAAACCGTGTATGCTCTCGTTGAAATCAGGCATGACTGTAAGCCATTCAAGTGCTGAGTACCTGGCAGCCTCATGGTAAGTTGTCGCTGGATGCATTTAGCTGGATAAACTCATTGATCATCCCGCACTTGCACTGTTCTTGTGGGGCAGGACTCTATCCCAGCTTCCCCCTGCAAAAATGGTTCAGATTCGATTCGATTACAATAGCGTGTTAAGAAAGGTTTACTTTGACTGGGGCTGCCTGTCAGTTCCGTAAGCCTTTGAGACCCTGGTACAGCGAAACTGCGAGTTGAAATCCTCGTGCCACAAGTCTTCAAAAACTCCGATCTGTTTCAGGCATCAGCTGGACACGGCAATATTTTGAGATGTAGTGTGTGTGCGTGTGTTGGAGACGAGTCAGACGAAGCAGTCTCTTCTGCATGTTTCTGCATAAACTCCCTCGGGTAAGGATAATGTGTTTCTGTTTCACTTTGATATACCTACTTAGTTGAAGATACGTTCTAGTGTGTATTGTATTCAAGACACTAAGGCGTGTACAAGTTTTGAGGTGCTCCCATATGCGAAGTTCTTGTTCTAGGGTGGTTGTGTTCTTGTGGGAGACCTCTGAGTATAGTGTTATCCAATCGACTATCTACAATACACTGCTACCCTAGACAGCAGTACTCATGGACACATTTTTTTGTCATGAGGAGTCCTTTGACCCATTTTCAGTGTGGATGTTTGCCGGGGTTACATGGCGACTGAGCCTTTGATTGTACCGAAAGATAACCTTGTCAACACATGATCTTCACTCAATCCCAGTATGATCCTCATGAATGCAAGGTATTCTGTATGTTCCCCCAACGTAGTACGGCCCGTTATACGAAGGGTACTCAGAAAGGGACCGACATTTTTCACAACTCTCATATGGGAAAATTTTGGGGCTTCCCTATAATCCCCATAGAACCCATTATACTAGTTTCCATCTCATATTCCATTATCCCTATGTAACCTCAATATTTGAAGAGGGAGTGCACGGGATTTGCAGGAGCTTGCTAAGCTCACGGAGCTTAGGGTTGCAAATGGTTGCCGAGGAATGTGGTGAGTGAGGACATCTCAGCTGTGGACTCCAATCTGACCTTTGGCCTCAAAAAGGGATTAGGGTTTAGGGTTCAGGGATTTGGGAATGTCTGGGATTACATAGGGATTATCTTGGGGTTATGTAGGGATAATACCCCAATAACGGTAATCAAATGGAAAAGATAGTGGACAAGACATGGACACTGGTTAGGTTTGAGGCCTAGGGTTAAGAGTTCACATTTACTATGGTAATCTCCTGGGAGTGCGATTCGGAAAGAGCGCTGGGCAAGTTTTTGTAAATTCTGTGTTCATGAGTGCCTTGCGATGAAGCATCAAATGCAACATCATCCGCACGGAATCAGAAACTGGCAGATTCAAAAAGCAGGCCTCATTTTGAATTTGCAGCAGCAGCGGCAGCAGTGACAGCATTGCAGCTTTTCTGAAGGCGATGCCGGTTGTAGCAGTACAGCCTTATGACCTGGAAAAATCATGGCCGACGTGGCAGGGTTTTCAAATGTCTGCAATGTATTTACGATTTTGACGTATGTGTTCGCCGTCGGCATCCCGTTGCTGTCAGCTATGCCTATAACTTCCCTGATCTTCGCTGTTTCGTTGCATTGCATTCGCAGCGGCTTCTTGTTATCACGGCTCTCGGGAGAAACTCATTTGCCGTTCGGTAAGTGCAAGCGGGTGGGTTTTGCTGCAGGAGAAGCTTCCACGGCGGCTTTCACGACAACACGTATGGGTATCTGGTGCCATGTCTGATGTGTATGCAATTTCGGGTAGACATAAACCCAAATTGCCAGACATGAAGACGATGTGACAGTGTCTCGATGCATGAGGGGTCACAGCGTTCTGGCGTACAAGGCGGTGCGCCATAGCTTGTGAGAGGCAGAGCACTTTGCCCTTGAGCTCTTTGCATTTTTTTGGTTGATCAGCTTTGTCCCTGGAGGTCTGAAAATTTGCGGTCAGGAATATGCCATGATATACCAAAATACATTAGAATATGCTATAAGATACTTGTTGAGAGCCCTAGCTTGCATGCAGAGGTTCCGGCCGAGTACGGCCTGGTTGCCCGCTTTCCGTTGGCAGAAGGCACCGGCGAGATCATGGTTCTGGATCTCACGACATTCAATAGCGCACCTGGGACGTGCTGTGGTAGTGGTAGAAGTGGTGGTAATGTATACCCTATAATCCTACATAACCCATTCCAGTAGTTTCCGTTTTCTTTTCCATTATCATTATAAATCCCCAATATATGTTGTAGTGATAGTGTCAGTAGGTAGTAGCAGAAGCAGGAGAGGTGGTGGCAACACCAGAGAATTCGGCTTCCGATGGCGTTCTCATTTCTTAGGGTCGCCGTGCATACTACTGGATTTCTAGACTTTGCCTTTTCTTTGACTTGGACGTCCAACGCAGCTAGTGCTGCTACTGCTGCTCCTGCATCTTTTTCTGACTGATCTCAGCATGGATGGTGTTCTTCTTGTAGCGCTACTTTGCACAGTGATGGTCTCTGCTATGACTCAAGGAGCTGCGGAGATTCCGAAATGGCTTCTCAGATGGCGCTCAGCCTGCACAAGGATTCTTATATACTCAGCGGAATGAAAATGTGATGTGGGCGGGAGTTTCGGAGTGAGCACCATCTCTGGGGACTGCGTAAGGCACATCAGGATTGTATGAGCAATAGTCCAAACTACTGAAAGGGGGTTATATAGGGGACCAAATAAGGGAGCAGTGCAGGGGTTATTAGGGGGATACTAGGAGTTTAGACTACAGGTCATGTGGGTCATGCCGGCGGTGGCCGTAGTTGGTGGTTTGTGTTATCTGGAACGTCCTGGGTTCAGTGCACGTGCCCTACTGTCAAACATGGCTGGATCAGCAAGAAGGTGGCGAGTCCTGGATTTGCGTTTGTAGTGGACTCTGCCATCCGTCGCCTTTCACGCTACATGATGAATTTGGTTTAAGAAGATTTTGGAGTGTTGCCCAGAGTTTTGTTCTAGATCCTGCACAGTTGTTCCTTTTCTTCTCATGAAGAGGACCTCCATTTCAGCAGGTAGCGCATTCCCAGCTTGATATCCTCGCCAGTGTAGTAGTTTCTGCGCCGTGAAGGCACTTATGGCTACCTGGTGCCCTATCAGACCAATTCGGGCACATCTTCTGGCAAGATAGTTCGCTTTGACCTTGCCACTGGACAGGCATTGCGACACTCCGGCTATGTGATGGTTTCCCAAAATTGGGGCTACCTTTTTGAAGGTCAGACTATCATATCTTGGGGTCTACATTCGGGTCCCCCTGTTTTCGGAATTTACCATAGCTATTTTGCAAGTTAGCTGACATGTCATGTCCAAGAGGGAACAGAAGGTGCAACTCAAGATCTTCATCAATTACGGATTCAGTCGGCTCCACGAGCGGAGCTTTAGTTGCCGCAGAAAGGGTGCAAAGCCAACATTGAGGCAGCTACAAGTGGGGGTTTCCCATAATTACAGGCACCTGTTTCAGGAGTCTCCATATTAAGGATGATAGTATTTGGGGGTCTACATTGGGATCCCCCTTATCCAGCTAGACTACCAAGTACAATTTCTCAGGTTGACCCCCATGAAGAGTTCAGTTCTTTTTTCCTCAGAATTTTGGAGCTCAAAATGACAGTTTCCCTCAATAGGGGGACCACAATATAGACCCCTAAATACTCGAATGCTTCCTATTGGGACCCTGAAGAGGTACCCCTGATTCTGCGAAACCCCAAAAGCCAAAAGCTTTGTTGGGGTGTATAAAGCTCAAAAGTTTGCTAGCTCATATTGATTTTGCTGTACAACCAAGTTCCTCCTAAAAGGAAGCAGGTTGATAAAAAACCTGGGTGTTTCAGGGCTTTTTCAGGATTTGGAGACTTTGGAAGTCATCTGCGGAGTGCTCCAGGCAGCGATTTTGGATAGCTGTCAACAAGTTGCTGGGCTTGTGTACTTTTAGGTATGGAGAACATTCAAACCATAATGTCGTACGTGTTTGGAGAGCATACGCTGACCAGAGCATCCATGCCCAAACCATAATAACGTTCGCTTTTCGAAAGAATACGATAACTAGAGCATTCATGCCCAAACCATAATAACGTTCGTGTTTCGAGAGCATACGATAACTAGAGCATCCATGCCCAAACCATAATAACGTTCGTGTTTCGAGAGCATACGATAACTAGAGCATCCATGC
>CAJNIZ010005478.1:0-14488 GCA_905231905.1 Symbiodinium pilosum
CCCTAGAAGGGTTTAGGGTTTAGGGACCCTTAATCCCATTACCATATGGGGGTTTCCCAAAATTAGGGGTATTCTTTTGGGGGTCCCCATAATAAGGACTATAGTACTTTGGGGTCTATATTGGGGTCCCCTTATTTTGGGAAACTACCACATACAGCTTCACAGGGTCAAGGGGTTTAGGGTTTAGGGTTTAAGATTTAGGGTTTAGGATTCAGGACTTAGGGTTTGGGGTTAAGGGTTTAGGATTTAGGGTGTAGGGTTTAGGATTCATGTTTTAGGGTTTGGGGATACAGTTGGTGCCTAAGTAACTGCCAATATCATGATGTCTATTTGAGGTACCCTATACCGTTATTATACGGGGAATCTAGGACCATAATGCTGGCACTTAGGCCCTAAACCCGAAACCCTACAACCCGACAACCCGCTTAAAGGGACCATAGTGTCTGAAATCATTCCGGCTTCGACATTCTGAGCTCAAGTCTAGGGTTTAGGGTGTAGGGTTTGGGGTTTTAAGGTTTAGGTTGTAGGGTTGAAGGTCTTCTTCAGGCTTTGCCTCTAAGACCTCTTATATGGAAACACTTCCGTGCTCTAGACACATGAGGCTTTAGAAAATTGGGGCCGGCTTTTTTTGGAGTTCTTACAAACAGGGTTATAATAGTCCTAGGTTCTAGGGTCTTTTTCGGCGCCTTTGAAATTTGGAAGCTTCCACCTAACGCTGGGGCGAAGCCCAACATGTTGAAGTAAACTATACCCCAAATCCAGCCCGACATTTGTCAAACTTGCTTTGAACTACGGTTGATGGTTTAGGGCCCCTTTGTGGGGGCGATTCATGAACTAAGGATGGCATGGTTGTGAGGGGGTACATGCAGGATACTCCTGGACACCTACCAACAATGAAACACATGAGCTATAGTCTAAACTCCTAGTATCCCCTTAATCACCCCTAGTAGTCCCCTATATAGCCCCGCTTTACGGAGTTTAGACCATAGCTCGCTCACATGGCTAAGGCCGCTCTGCGACAAACCTTTAGGAGCCTTTAAGCGCAGTCGCGTTTGACTGCTGCTAGCGGGAAGTCCTCGTTGCCGGGATGAGATCACCGAACAGTCCCCTTGAGTAGATAGAATATGGGATTAATGGGGATCGTAATTAAAATGATATCTGGGAACTAGATATTCTATCTACCCAAGGGGGACTATAAACCCTGAAGCTCAAAAATGCCAAAGGTCTGTCATACCCCTTTGCGTGGCTAGTGATGTTTGGCCACTTATGGCATTTCTGAACGATGGGTCCCGTGTGTACCCGGATGGATACAAGAAAGGGACCCGTACTTTTGAGAAGTTCCCTTGCTCTCAAGCCCCCCATTCTCATGCACTGGATCCTCCTTTTAAAGCCCCCTGCAGATGGCAGGATGCTAAGTTGTGGTACCCGACTTGGGCACCAGATAGGGTTTAGGGCTTAGGGTTCAGAAAGGATTCGGTTCCCATACAACTGCCCAAAACGCTGTGAGAATTTTCCTAAACAATGGGATCCCCATGTAAACACTCCAACGTTGCAACCTCAATATGGGTAACTCCCCTTTAGACGTGCTCCAGGTTTCTGGACACCCAGCAAGTTTTTAAAAAAGGCGACTTCCCACGCCAGTCCGGTTTCGAAGCACGTTTCGGTTTCAAAACGCCACAGCTCCAAATCCAAACTCAAGGCCTCAAAGCCATGGACAATGCACAATTCCTAAAACTTCTAAAGAAGCCCTCAACTCCTCAACTCCTCCCCCCCAAAAAAACATGACAAACAGCAAGCCCTACACCACAGGCCCTGCCTTGGCTTTCTTCGCAAGGCGCTGGGCCATCTCCTTTTACATTGGGCCGAGGGCTCTTAGATGGAGGGGATGATTCAGGGCTATAACACGGTCTAGGGTTCAGGGTTAGGATTTATTGGGTTTAGGGATACCTTAGGTGGACCCCCCACCCTGTACTAGCGACTATAAGGGATAATAAAGGTTATGTTAGGCTCCTCTTATTTTCCTCTTATACCACTATTACAGGGTTTGGGGTCCTGCTAAGGGATGCCATCATTCAAGACTTTCTGACAATGACGAGGGCCTTGTTAAAGCGGGATAATGCTGTCTGAAGCCTCATGTTGCTGTCAGTGGAAACAGCTTGGACATCCCTTACATAGCTCGCAGTGCATCACGTGTCATTTCTTTACGGGAACCGTCCTAGGAGCATCTAACTATGCCTGGAGCAAAAACCCCATTTGGCATCCGCGTGATTTGGGGCGCTTCAAGTCAAAATGTACCTGTGCAACGAAGCAAGCTTTACTGAACCGCTTGTCTCACGCTGGCAGAAGAATACATCATGAGCCTGGACAAAGGAAGTATTTCGGCGAAATGTTGCTGGTTGTTTTCAGATGACCATTCCTGTTTGATGCCTTCCCTGGGCACCAAGCTTGCCTCCAAATCACAAGACTCCAGAGGCACAACAGTTCCTGACTACTTAGCTAGCGAACATAGAAGGCGTTCACAGCCTTCACCCCCGATAAACCGTATACACAGGTATGTATCCACATATACATACATACATACATACACACCCAACGCTCTTCCTATGTCTTCACCTTTTGCCAAAGTCTCGCCTGAAATCACGGGAGAGGCTCTACATCTGCATTCCGCACAATTTTCCTGTGTATCCCCCAAGTAAAAATCTTTACAATCTTCCTGGAGCCACATGAAATTCAACTCTAAACCCCAATCCCTAAACCCTTTGAAACCTCCCCACCTGCGCCGTCTCGCCAGCATCCTGCCCCTTGCGCTTCTTAGCTTTGGCAGGCGCCGGGGGCTCAAACTCCTGGCAAGAGGAAGAGAGCATGTAGGGGCACCAAGATTTGGACCCAAGCCTAAACAGTAGTTTTCATTTTCTCTTCCATTATCCCAATATATTCTCTATACAACCCTATAGAACCCCAATAATACCCCCCAATACCAATCTAGAATGGAAAGTCAGACGAATCATGAAATGGCAACAAGGCTTGCGCAGGGCTTCCGAGGGATTGTGGGGCAGCTGCCTATTTGGTCAGAACAGGCTTTGGGCAATTTTGGTGTAGAATGTGAAGAAGAGTTCTATTAAGAGAAGACTGTTGCATTTATTGACGCATCTATATTGGAATATACATAGGGGGGTCAAATATTTAGACTTAACCAGAACCCTCAAGTTCATTTGACGCATGACAAGCTGCTACCATGGAATCTGTTGGGCGCGACTCAAGCTTGCAGGTGCCATGATATGGTATGATCTGATATGACAGGACAGGGCACTGTAGAATGGTATATGGGGCCCTCTAAAAATCACGGGTTCCAGCAGCGGACGAACGGCTCTGAACTACGGCTCTGAACTGGCTCTTCCAACTAAGCACGTAAATGATGTCAATTCCAAAGGCCAAAATGAAACCATTTAGAACTGACCTGCAACCCCAAGTACCTACAGCTCTATGGCTTACGCCTGCTAATTAGGGATACTTCCTGTTGAGCGGCAGGTGATTGGGGTATCAGGTATACTCTATACAAAAACCACCATTTGAACTGATCTCCCTAAACCCTAAACCCTTTAAAAATCTTGTTTCTATCGCATCGGGGCCTGAGGAGTTTACTCAGCCAAAGGGCTGAGGCCGTAAAATCAACCCTCTGTTCAGGGATTAGGGCTTAGGGAGCGGGGAGTTAGTATTAGGGGGAGGTGATAATAAGGGATACTCCGATATGTTAGAGCTGTAACTACGTAGTTCCCTCCTGGGATGTTACGAAGATCCTTCATGCATATTCCTTGTAGAATGTGTTTGGCCATCCGCCCACCCAACAATAGCGACCACAGGAAATTAATCGCGCTTTTGCCCAAATTTCTTCCTGGGTTGACACGATCAGTGAGTGAGTGGGGAACGGTCAACTGTCCAACCGACCACTTCGAGCATTTAAGGATCCTGAGGCACACCCGCTACGTAGTCAGAAACCTTCCAATCTGAAGCATAAGCCCTACATGTATTGTCCACAGTTACCTTACTCTACTTGAGGTTGAGCCCCCACCCAGTAATTAATAGTGACCACAAGAGGTAATGGTAATTAGATTAAGGTCCTTATATATTCCTAGTAAACCACCATTAGTGGGTGGGGGCCCAACCCAAACCCTACTTGTTATTGAAATTCTTCTGCCATCCAGAGCCCACTCCCAATAATCCATGCTCCAAGACTCTGCAACCTAGACCTTGCACACTCTGGGATTGCAATCAGCATTGTTTTGTCCCCCCTGAAGTAAACAGAATATGGTGTATATCGGGATCTTATCATGATTCTGGGCAATTCCATATACTATCTACTTAAGGGGGACTTTTGGCTTTATGGCTGTAGCACAGGACCAGTCTGCAACTACCGCAGCGCTGGGCGTCTACTTGACATGGGTGTTTCTGAAGCCGACGGGCCCCTACTTCGGCTCGCACTTCCTATTATATTCCTACTATTACAGGGTCGGGGGTCCTCCCAACCCACTAGTCTTAAAACATCCATGTTGTCAGAATCTTCCAGGCAACCTATCTTCCCCAATCTCAACCTGGGTAGGCTGAGCTCAAAAAATGACTAGTCTCATACAAGATAGCTATAAAGGGCATTACTTGAGTCATTCCCCTACCCAGTAACTGTCCTTAAAGGGGGCCTTATTAAGGGGCTATTATAATTCCTATTACCCCTTGTGGTAACAGTTACTGTCAGGGGGAATAACCCAGGGCATTACCCCTAAAGGATTCAAAAAATGGAACCCCCCCCAAAAATGACCCCCCAATTACAACACAGGGCAAACTACGGTGGATACTAAAAATCCTGCATGACCCTAAATACCCTAAACCTTGGGAATCATAGTACTATAGTATACTAAGGTCATGCAGGATTTTTAGTATCAACAGTAGGGGAGTATTGGGAGGTTCCATCTCCTGGATCCTTTTGGGGGTCTAGGGTTAGGGTTTAGGGTGTAGGGTGTAGGGTTTAGGGTTTAGGTGGGTAAGGACACTCCCTACCTAGCCTTGAAACCCTACAATGCGGAATGCCAGCGTCCATTGGATGTTCTAACTTTCTTTCTACAACCTTGAATGCTAAACCTTAGCCATCTCTCTCTCTCTCTCCCACGGACTCAGCGAATTGTCAGCCGCGTCCCGGGCCGAGCTCTGCTCAAGCCAGCATAAACCTTAGCCCTAAACCCTGAATCCCCAGCATCCGGGATTCCCCAACCCTAAATAAACCTTACACCCTACATCCAATCACCTTGGCGCGCTCTCTTCGCTTTTCAGCACTCTTCGCTTGCTGCGCCTCCAGGGTTGCAGGAATATGTGGGGATTAGGGTTCAGATAACAACCCGTCAAAAGTGACAGCGCTAGGGGACTTGGGCCGTATGTACACTTAGACACGCGCATCGCACTGTCCGGGGCAGCACCAGCACACAGTTCTGAGGTTGGCTTTTTAAGCCGGATTCTCAAGGTTTTTTGTGCCGGCAAGCTTGTAGGTTCAAAGGCTACTGTAGGGCTTAGAGCTTACAGGGAAAGATGGTGTTGGTGGTAGTCATGCTCTTCAGATCAACTAGAATGCTAGAAAGTCTTTTGATACGGAACCCCTCACACAGTTGAAAGACACCGCAAAAGTGCAAGTCCTCCACGTCTCCAACTCCGCTCTCATCATGCGTTCAACTTATCATGGCTTGCTGTCAAGGAGAAACCCTATGATTCCTACATGGGGGGTGTGCATAGATAGAGGGGCCCCAATATGCTATCACCCTTATTAGAGGGGATGGCAAAAAGGGAGCCTAGTTCTCGGAAACCCCCACATGCAACATCTTACTTGTGGGGTGTGGGGGTGCATCCCTGCAATAATCCCCACAAAACACTGTGCCATAGTACGTATCACCCCCCCCCCCCTCCCCACATGTCTTGTGGAGATTCTACCTTAACCCTAAGCCCTGAACCCCTTCCCGCCTCCCTTTTCGCCACTTTTTGACGGAGTTGCTTCTCCTTCTCCTTCAGAGCTAGGAATCCAAAAGTGGACCCATAACTTGGGTCCATCCCCGCCCAGTAATGGGAACCACAAGGGACTATTCTAGTGTAGGTGCACTGAGGCCCTGTTTTCTCCACGTTTAAGGGCTACTACCGCAGGGTGGATTGACCTAACCCATGACTAAGAACTCCTCAAGACCCCCCCTAAGGCTTCCTAAGGTCCCATAACAAGCTTTTCCAAGTTTGGGCCCTGAACTGAAGCCCTTTATCCTACACCTTAAACCCTAAACCCCAAACCCTTTTGCCTCAACCCTACACGACGGTTTTTGAAGACTTGGGTTCCTCCAAGCTTTGGGCTTCTTGCTGTGCGGTGAGATGGAGCAGGGTTCAGCTTCCAATGTTCTATCGAAATCGTACAGATGCGATGAAAAAGGTTGATTACCGCAATGATATAGGGCTGTAATAGAGACTGGAGGGTTTGAGTACGGCCGTTGCTGAGCCCTAAACCCTAAAACCTATGGATCATTGTTGCTGGTCATTAGAAGAGGTGGACATTGGGTTGGTTCTGGAATCCTGATGAGGAGGAGCCCCACCCGGTAATGATGGTATAGTAGGAATATATTAGGACCTTAGTATACTCCTTATCATCCCGTATAATCACAAGTCCTAAGCCCAAATATGATATGGGAATCTATGGGTGGGGGCAGGGATCTCATGGTTTCCCTTTTTGCCCTGCCTTACATCCACAGCACCTTTAGATTCCAGCCCCCGAGGCCAATAGAACTGAAGAAGAACCCCTAAACCCTAAACCCCAAAACCCCTAAACCCCTAAACCTCTAAACCCTAGACCCCTAAACCCTAAACCTAAACCCTAAACCCCAAACCCCTAAACCCTAGAACTCGAGGTTGGTAGGGACTGAGGAAGACCCAATACCCCTGAAGCCGATGATAGCCATAGTCTAAACACCTTAAAATGGGTTTTCTAGGGGATTATATAGGGTTTAGGTTATATAGGGTTTAGGGATTAGAGTTTAGGGTCTAATTCCTTAAAGGGGATTATATAGGGGAGTATATGGGGGAGTATTATAGGACTTATTATATTAGGGATATACTAAGAGTTTAGACCATGATTCATATGGTAGTTTCCAGAAACCAGGGGGGGACTCCGGCATGGAGCCCAGAAACCCGATAATCCGGACTGGGAGGATCCATAATTTGAGGAAACGCCTAAATCAGCCGAGTGTCGTTAAGGAAGTATTCGCCAGTCTCCATCTGCAAGTCCTGTGCAGCAAAAAAATCAGGCGCGATCTTGCACTACCCGATATACCCCAAACCTAGGACCTGGAAATTATGGCGCTACAGCCTACTTCAGCTCATGCAAGATTTTGTCGGGTAACGGTATGGATTCGAACATGCTTTCTCATACCAGGTCTCCTTTCCCTGAGCCTTCATGGTTGGGGTACTCCTACCTATATAATCCCTAAGCCCAACATCCTAAGCCCCAAACCCTAAACCCTAAATAGTAGTTTTCATTTTCTTTTGCATTACCCCTTCATTGGCCCTATCCCCTAAACCCTAAACCTACAACCCAAACCCCTAAACCATCCCCTAAACCCTATATAACCCAAAATAAACCTTACACTCCCATAGCCATGCCTTGATGGCTATGAAACTTCGTAAAGCAAGATGACACAGGGTTTTGGGTTTAGGGTACTGAGCCGCCATCTGTATCATTATAATGGGCTATATATTAGGGTTATATTGGGGTATATACTGGGGTTATATAGGGGTAATGGAAAATAAAATGGAAACTACTACGTATATTATGTGGCGTTATATAGAAAAATTAGGGTTATATTGGGGTTCTTTTGGGATAACGGAAAATGAAATGGAAAGTACTATAATGGGTTATACGTGGGTATAAAGGTTTTTATGACACTGCGGGGGATTCACTACAAGAGGCAAACTCAACAGGAATTCCCTTCTTGACATAGCAGGCGGGATGTCTTTGCCGCCAGCACCATATCTGGTGATGTCTTTGTTCTAACACACAGAGCTCTCGCCCCCCTAACCGAACCCACTTCCTTTGGGGATACGGCCATCCATCTTTAAAATGCTAGAGCTAACCCTAAACCCTAAACCCTAAACCTTAGCTACTGACTTGGCTGATGCAGCAGTCCTCCTTTCTTGGGGTTGGCTGAGGAGGGAAGACGTCCTTGGTCTTCTTCTTCGCCTGCTGGGCAGAAGTGCTCAGGCTTGGGGTTCAGGGCAGCTTCAGCCATTGGTAGTAGGGTTTAGGGTTTAGGGTTTAGGGCATAATTGTTATTCTTATTCCTATTGCTATCATTGCTATCACTCCGACTACAACCTGTTAGTACTACAATCATTGATACTTCTAGTAAAACTGAAGATCACTGCTGCAGTCGTCACCCAGACCCGTGGGAGGATCTAGAAAGTAGAACCCACAATAAGGTACCTTATACTGCTGCTGGGGAATTTCTAGGAACCCTTGGGCATAAGTAGGCCAGGTTTCAGGGATGAGGCAGGAATATCAGAAGCTTCACAAGGTTGAGCCTCTCAATGACTGTATGACCGCCGGCATCATGCTAGTCTCAACTGGCAGTCAGGGGCACATTCAAGTAGAATACGGTGTTGGGGTTTGTTATATTTATTGTTATGAAAGAATCACTCAAATACACACTTGAGTGACTGGCTGGTTTGCCCAGCTTCCGTGTGAAAAGTAGGGAAGCCATCAGATGGAATGATGGAAACAAATTTGCCAATAATCCTCAAGGCTGAGCCCAAAGCCCTAGACTCTTTCTGGGGAAGAGGTCTTGGCAAGCTAATGGCTGCCTCCAGGCTCACATGCTTGGCTTCTCTGATAGGGAGAACCAAATGGAAAAGAAGTTGGAAAATCGCATGGAAACTAGACTGAGCTACAGAGTTCATACTGCGGTATTTCAGGTTTAGGCTGATGCAGAATCAAACGGAAAATGGAAAATGAAACGGACACTAGATTTGTGCAGGAACGTCTGGGGTTATGTCATGTAGAGACCTGAACTATTTGCCAAGATGATCGTCCCAGATTCTTTCCAACATAATGGTACAAGGTACCTCAAAGACCTCAAAATTCATATAAGTAATAATTCAGGTCCTGCCGTAAGCTCAGCCTTCTTCTTGTCCTTCAGCTTCTTTCTCTGCACATTTCGGTTCTTGAAATGCGGCAGAAAGCGGTCCCAATTCTCATTTTGGAGCTCCGGATCCTGCTGGCCGAAGGCGGGGTGAAGGACTTCGAAATCATTTCCGCCGCGTAGGAGCTATGGTCTAAACTCCTAGTAACCCTGCCTTAATAACCCCTATAATAGATGCTTTTATGACCCCCTTGAAGGAGCTTAGACTATGGCTCATATATTCAAGCAAACCCAACCCAAGAGCACTCAATGGTTTGTAGAAGCTCAAGTATGCTGGGAGGCACCTTATCAATCAGAGGATGCGGCTACGTGCGCGGCAAATATCAGCCGCAGATCGAGTACCCGGCCTTTGGCGAGGTAGGAATGAAGGAATGGATCCTTATAGTACTCCCTATATAACTCATTATAACAATTGCCATTCTCTTTCCATTCCTTTATTCCCAGCTAACCAAGGGCCAGATAAGACATGAGGGAGAGAAGTTGAGCAAAACCGGGACGCACAGTACTACTCATCTGATTCCCTGTTGGGATATTTGTAGGGTTTAGGGTCTAGGGGTTTATTCTGCATTCCTTGTTGAGTTGTAGCCAGCAGTGGCCCGGGGGCATGCTCATAACTTCAAACAGGTGGCGGCAGTAGGCATCGCAAGGGCAGTCCTTGCAAGAGCCTTTTCTTCCAGGTGTTCGTAGGAAGGCAGGAACGCGTCGTATGGACCACTTTTAGGGCCGAACTGAATATCAGTCCCACCCCTCCATTCCCTAAGATTTCGGATGCAAACCCTAAAACCTAAACCCTGAATCCTAAACCCCAAACCCTGAACGCTAAACCCTAAAACCTAAAGCAGCTGGCAGAGGTTCTTGGACCTGAAACAGGGCCTTCTGTGGGGAACACCCTCTCCTTCTCCAGCCCTCAAGGTCAAAGTTTACCGTTTAGGGACACCCTCTCCTTCTCCAGCTCCCGACGTATCATCAACTCTTTGATGTGATATATCCTTGCAAAGTCAAGCTCTAGTTCTATGGGTCTACTGGCTTGCCGTTCAGGAACTTGTGAATCAAAGTTGCTCCAACAAGGCAAACCCACTGTTTACTATACACCGATATCATGGCGACTTATTGAAAGTGCTTATAATCCCCCTTAAGTAGATAGAATATGGCTTTGGCTATATTATGATAAGATCCCCATATTCCCCATATCTTTTCTACTTAAGTGGGACTATACCTGCAACCCAGTCTATCTTGGGTTCGGGGCAGGCCCTTATCCCGTTTGGAAAAGTGTTTTCCTGAAAATTGGGGGTACCTTTCTGCGCGTCCCCTACTAAGGACTATAATATTTGGGGGTCTATATTGGAATCCCCCTATTTAGGGAAACTACCATAAGGTCAACTGCTTCCGTGTTGTTGCGCAGGGTGCATGATAAGCGGCATCCAACAGGACCCGGATAAGGGAATATATAACTCCTACTACCATTTTCTGCCTAAAGACCTGAACCTAGCAAACGGTTCTACCGGTTTCTGGGGGTTGGAATCTGCAGCGTGTTGTGGCTTGAGTCGCTTTTGAAGCAGTTCTCCCTTGTAATCATCTGGGTTCAAGCTAAGTTATTAGGTCCAGCGTGCGCAGTCGTTCTGAGGGCATATGTGGGCCAAGGCGGCTAAGGTTAGGTTGTTCTTACCTCCTCAAAAGACCGCACACTGTTTAGGTGTCGAGGGACAAAGTAAGGACTGGTACCCCCACGCAGACAAAATGAATGTTCATGCCATAGGTGGCAGTTTCCATAACAAATAACGGATCCTCAATACAGCCCAAAATGCTTTGGTCCATTTTAAAGGTCCCCCCAAAAAAGGGACCAGTAATTCCGGAACCCCCTCATATCAAAATCCAGGGTACGGGTGGATATTCCGGAAACAATCTTCCACGATACGCCGAACCTCGAGCAGGGTGCCATGCTTCTTGAACTTGCGGCTCGTGGTTTGGGACTTAAGCTTAGGGTGCGGGGATTCAAGGGCGGGGGTTTCTTGCGACAAGTCCAGTCTTTAAAAACACTATCAGTTCTAGAGTCAGGAAGACATGGGCAAATATTCCAGGGGGTGTCCTGCACGATTGCTGACACGTGCGACGTAGCGCAGTTCTTCAGACTAGATGTTGGGTGGTGGGAGGGAGCCTCATGTTGAAAACAAGGGTCCCCCTTTCAACATTTTGAAGTCCACCATGTAGAGCCAGCCTCCAAACGCCAACAGTCCCTACTGAGGCTTGTAGTAAGTGAAAGGTCTGATGCCAAAATCCTGACACACACAGCCCTAAACCCTAAACCCCAAACCCTGAACCCTAAAGTTCTTGTATCCTCCCCCCAAAAAAAGACAAGACTATGCTTTGAATTCGTGACCCGGACCTGTCCCAGGCCTACACCCACTAAGAGTGACCTTAGGGGCTAATGGCAGCCATGTTAGGGTCCGCTTTTTGTCGGTCTTTACGGCAGTTCCTATACCCGAAAGCAACTTAGCTTAAGTTCCTTGAAAGCGACCCTGATTATGGAGTAAACCCTAAACCCCTCAGACCCAGGTCGGCCTGCTTGATTCCCTTCACTGATCCTCAGCTTCTTGGAATTAAAAGGTGGTTTTTTCTTCAGGCTTACGGTTTAGGTAGCCATTCTAGAACTGGATAGGATTCTATGGTAGGGTCTAAGAATATGAGGGTGCTTCCGGCTAACACATGGTCAACAAATGCATGTTTGGATTGGGGTCTGTTTCGGGGTCATGTTTCGGGCTATGTTGCCGTATGTTTCGAGGTATGGTTTGACTGTCTGTCGTAGGTGTATGGGTCTTGACGACAAGGGGGTTGTTGTGGTATGTTTCGGGGCATGTATCGTTGCATGTTTTGGGGGGTCAGGCATGCGTCCTTACATGAATTCCTGACACGCCAATTCTGGAAACAGCCACTTTACCATGGACAAAACACATGTAACATGAGAAGGTACACTCCTGGAAACTAACATGGAAACCCAAAAGGGGCCCTATAAAGACTACAGTGCCTTTAAAATGGGGCTATATTATATGGGTTTCCGTGTTAGTTTGGGGGAGTGTAATTGAGATTACATTGGGTAGGTAAGAAGATGTGTGAGGACTATTGAAGCCACCCAAAGGAATGCAGGTACCATTATCATAGAGCGTAGATTTAGGATTATACCGTAATATGTATATACATATATGTGTATATATAAGAGTATAAGTGACAAGAGGATTATGTGTATATATAATAGTATAAGTGACAAGACTATTTGGGAGCCCCAAAAAATGCAGGTACTATCATGGGGGGACTCTATTAGCAGCATGGGCGTTTGAAGGAGAATCTTCGAGGAAACAAGTGGATTTGGGTTTAGGGTTTAGGGCGCTAAACCCTAAACCCCACCTCTATACCAGGACCCGAGCAGCGTCATGCAAGAATCATAACCCCCTCCTCCTAATGTTAAACCTCCCCACCTCCCCCAATACTAAATACTCCCCATCGTGGTATCTTAAAGTATGTGGGGCATATTTGGGGGTGGGCGGGTTTAATATTAGGGGGAGGGGGTTAGTCCTTAACCAAACCCGCTGATTGAAATAATCCGGGGTTTGGAACTCTGTGTTCTGAAGCCTTCTACCGCCTCTTTGTACAGTCTGGCACAAGTTCAAATGACTATCGGGTCTAGGAGTTGGGATGTCAGGTTTGGTTTAGTGCTTAGGGCTTGGGCTTTAGGATTGGGTAGTTAGGGTTTGGGGGCCTAGGGTTTTTCTTTGACGTTCACTGGACCAGCTGAACAGCTAATCGCATGGCAAACTGAAGATCTGTCCCAAGAGTGGGAGAGGGTTGGGGGGCTAAGCGCGTATACACCTATATCCATGAGGCCCTGTAATAATAGGATTATCAAAGGAACCTAGTATAGCCACTATGGTTTATGGCCATTTTTACAGGGCGGGGGGGTCCCCCTATGTATCCCCCAGAATCTATATAGCAGCCCCAGCTATGCCCACGAATATTCCTCTATCTCTGTTATGCGGTTTCCGCCGCCCATCCACCACATTGCAAACCAGCTTAGGCCTCACAGTTATTAACCTGCGTACAAGTGCCCCTGATCCTTCAAGTCGGAGAGTGTCCCATGATGGAGACTGTCTGCCCCTGAACCAGCACGAAGCACTGCGTCAGCAGCTCGATGGCCTCCAGATGGCCGTGTTCGACAGGGTCTCAGTTAAGGCTAACAGTTAAGGAAGCCTAAGGGGAATCCATATGAGGCATAGTCTAAACTCCTAGGATCCCCCGTAATGACCCCTATAGTAACTGTAGTAGTCCGCGATATAAATATAAACTCCTATATTACCCCCCCTTCAAGGAGTTTAGCCGATAGCTCAGCCTCCGTATCAGGAGACCTGAGAGGACCTTAGGGAGGTCTTAGGGCTTAGGGATCCTTATCTAACTATGTCCCGCTTAGGGCCCTGCGGATTCCTTGAGGGAACTTCTCACAGTAGCAGAAATCTCTGCACGTTTGAAGGGGGACCCGTCTAGTAGTATATGGTCCCCGTTAAGTAGATAGAATATGGCTTTGGGTATATTATATTAAGATCACCATGCACCCCATATTCTATCTACTTAAGGGGGACTATAATCTTCTCGCAATCTCTGCGGTTCCTGCAGCATCACCGAAGTACAAGGGCACAATACTCTCGCAAGCCCTACATATCATTAGGGTCCTCAAGCTCCACAGAAATGAGCAGATACCACAATGGCCCGAAACAAGCAAGAGAATCCTGTGTGTAAGCGTGAGGACGTGAAACAATTTGAGGGCCCCAATTCTTTCAACCGTGCTGATTTTTTCCTAAAGCCCTACCCTACACACTGAACCCTCTAGACACGCAAAGTGCAGCATGAGAACAATTTCGCAGACCGGGCTTGAGCAGTTCAACATGTGGCTGCAGGCAAGAGGCCAAGTAAGCCCACTAGCATATAGTCGCCCATTGAGTAGATAGAATATAGCTTTGGGTATATTATAGCAAGATCCCATATACCCCATATTCTATCTACTTAAGGGGGCCTATACACCAACATACAGCAATGGGTACACGCCCCTAAACCCTTGCATTCAGGCTGCAACGCCTCTGCTGGGAACAGCTCTCCCTAAACCCTTAAACCCTAAACCCTTAAACCCCTAAACCCTAAACCCTGAGGCTCCGGCCTTCAGTGTGGAGCCATTTGGACCAACTAGGCGCTGTCGCCGCTTTACCTGGGAAATTGATCAGGTTTAGGTTTTAGGGTTTAGG
>CAJNIZ010005479.1:0-19351 GCA_905231905.1 Symbiodinium pilosum
CTGCACTGTGACTGCCGTGAGCTGGAACCATGCACCAAGCAGGGTGCAGCAAGACAACGGGGTATCAGACAACAGGCTTGAACCCAGGCCCTCTTCTAGGTTGCAAGGTTTAAGTTTGTCTGGGTCTGAGCCCGGCACGCTTGTCTGCCACTCCCCGCAACTCAGGTTGGCGGCAGGCTTCCTAGCACAAATTCGAGGAAAGAGGGTTTGATTTAGATGTGTGAAACATGGATGATCTGCACAATCAGTGGCCCTCAACACAGCACACTTGGAGGCCTTTGTCTCCTCCTCACTTGCCACGGCAGGAGGGTCGCCGGAGAATTGGCTGCTCTGGCAAAGGGCGAAGATGCCAATGCATTGAGGAGATGAAGCAACACGAAAGGGTACATACATCATGCGGTTAGCATAAGCAGAGCTTCCTAAAATACACCCCAACCCTGCTCGCAACATGAGCGCGACTCAGCACTGAGAATAGGCCACTGCTATTTCCAAATGCGACATGGGCATGGCTTGATGGCTGGCAATGAACTTAGGAACACCCGCCTCCTCCGCTTTCGCAGCAGGGTCCAGATTGGACTTGGGGTCCTGTTTCGTGCCGCTTCGGGGGGGAAGCCTCTGAAAGGTGGAACTTTTCTCATCTGAGTATCTCTGGAAATGAAAGTCCCCTTATGCACCCCAAACATTGCAAAAATAGTCACTGGAACGGCAAGTTTCTGCAGAAAAAACTGAAGCCCCCTCAGAATTCCAAATCCACGCCAAGCATGATGCTGCCACACTTCAAGCAGATACCGCTTGCCGATTCCCTCTACTAAAATTGCTGGATTTCTTTGCGCTTGCGGTATGCATTTTTGACCAGAAACCCCCAAAAAAACAGTTTTCATACAACCTTAGGGTTGAGCACAGGGAACTGCGAGGGATGCGAGGGTATTTGGGCACCATCGGCGGATTCATGTGGCCAACATCCAGTTCTGGGCAGAGCCCTAATTAAGTGAAAGGTATACGTGACGAGCTCTTCTGAGGCTAGCGCCGCCGCAGTCGATGTGGATCCAACTGATGGCGTGGAAGGCGCCTCAGGGAAGGGAAGGGGAAAAGCGCAAAGTCCTGCACCCACATAATCTCAGAGAAGGGCCAGTACGTAACTAACCTGTACACTGGTAAGACGTGCATCAGGTGCGCGCTGGCCTTGTGGATCTTGTTGAAGGCGAGCTCCGCCAACACTTTGTCCTGGAAGTGGGGTTTCCAGTGCTCCATTCAATTTGTGCATCCGCATCTGGCGCACTTCACATGAAAGAGCCCGTGTGGCACGACAGGACAAGGCAAACAATACTTGCAGCGCAAACTACCGACCCCAAGCTGGCCGGCTGGAGTCAATGCCTGAAATCATCTTCTTCCAGGCAAGGATTGCAACCCCCCTCTTTCCCCAATAGCCATTACAAAATCTTGCCTGCAATTTCAGGGCAAGGCACGGATGCGCAACAGCAATGCACACATGTCATGGTGCTCTCATGTGACTCCAGGTTGCAAAGCTAGTTCTCACCTCAGTATGGAGGTTTCGGGTTCTTCATGCTGGTTGTTTCTGCTGGTCCATCACGTAGAACAAGCTGTTTGCGCATCGCCTTGCCCTCTTGAAAGTAGTGGCAGTTGCAGCCAAGCACTGGATCATCACATTGCTTTGTCAGTTCAAATTGCATCGCATCAAGGGCTGCTGAATTCACGACGGGCTTCGTGTTTCCAGAAGCCTTCCAAGAAAGGACCTGCGCGTGTTCAGAAACCCTTGAACGCCATGCCCGTCCTGCACCTGGTCCACTGCTTTCTCCAGGACTTCGCGCAGGATGCGCTCCTGAGGGACGGCAGCGCGGCCGGGATGCAATCATGCGAGCGAAGGTCTACGGAGGATCCCTTGCAGACTAACATCCTATCATATAACCATTGATGGCCGAACATGTGATATCGGTAAGAACAGAATCAACTCCATACATGCAGAGCATGTGATATCGGCACTAAAAGAATCAACTCCATACATTCCGAAGTGCAACTCCTTCTTCATCAGCTAAAGTCGTATGCCATGTGAATTTCCAACAAATGCCAGCTTACACCTGCCAGAACTACAGGACAATCACAGTAACTAAGCCGAAGTGACAATGATGATAAAGCTTCAAATAGTACCTGCTGCCTTCACCAGAGCTGTACTGAACATTAGTGTGAATACACCCCAAGCAGGGGCCACTCCCCTTCAGCAGATCGGCACTTAGCGCCTGGCCAGATCAGAAAAGCGGTCGAATCAACAGGATCGTCCCACAAGGCACCCCAAGAGGGTCTGCACGTATCCCAGCCCTTAACTCAACACTAATCCGGATGCAAACCACAAAAAGACCAACCCTTTTTGCAATCCCCAGAAAGGCCAGTCAGCGGGCAATACCTAGGAATACCAATCAGTATGACGTTCGGAAAAAGGCAGAGAACCTTTGATGCAAATCCCAGCGCCTGCATTCTCTCAATGTCATCGGCCATAGTCATTGCCACCTGCGCGCTTCTCAAAAGTATGGACCTCCATGGACCTCGCATACACCCTCGAAATGATCGCAAAACGAAAGACCCGAATTTGGCGAATGTTCCATCTAAGCCCTCGATATCATCGAAACAACATGGCGAGGTCAACAAATACCACGATCTTGATTCAAATTCACTTTCTCTTTGCTTCCCCAAAGAAAGACGGAACCCCTACGGGCGCCCTAGTACGAGCATCCTTCTTTTCATGGCAGTCCACATGAGGGTTTCTTATCCTTCTCTGGGACGTATTGCATGCGGCCTGTTAGATGCCTTATGTGAAGCTGACTGGTTTTGCTTGTTCCGGGTTGGTTGTCGTGTCAAGGGAGATAAAGGAAATGCAACGCGATTATCCGGGTTACCCGCGCCCTTCAGAGCCTTTCCAAGTACACCCTCAGGCTCACGACTTTACTCTAACCCTGCGACCCTGAAACCCCAGAGACAAGTCGACATGGCTTCTTGCCTCGCGGATAAGATGGCTGAGGCTCTGCACAGCTTGTTGTTGTTCCTGTCCGGGATACCGTCGCGACTTTGACACAAAGTCTTTGCATGCCGCTTGTCTAAGCATCGTTGCGGATTATGTAAACATAACCACTAGCAATCACTAGCATGAAGACCCAATCTGGTCTGGATAGCCTGGCTTGTCTTCTTCTCTCTGTTGCGGTTGTCTTCTTCTCTCTGTTGCGGCTACTGCGACCAAGTACTGCACCTACGGCTGTCGTAAGTATCACCACCACCAAAGCACCACCAAAGCACCACCAGAGCGGAGTGGGCTCAGAGCTGAGTGCTCCTGACGCGCAACGAGGAACATGCTCTGCTTTCCTTTTCCTACCTAAATAATAGGGTGACAGGACACCTCAAATGGAGATCATGGAGTAGCAAGGCCTCGATTCAAGCAGTAGCAGTAGTCTCGACGAAGCCCAATTTCAGACACGTCAAAAAAATAAGGTCAACATTAAAAATTCAACGTTTTTCGTAGCTCGAACAAAAAGCAGCTCAGGCTCCTGCATGACTCTCCCACGCCGGTGCACACGCCAAATATCTCAACTTCAAATCGCGGCCCTCATCCTCCTGACCCCTACACCCCAAAGCCTAGTCAAACCCTGAACCCCACATCCCACTCATTCCCACCCTGCACCCGAATCCTGACTAGAACTAAGGCCCCAGGGGAAAAGGCTTGTCCAGCTCAAGGCAGAGACATAAAGAAACCGTCCGTACTGTAGCTCTAATACTTGTGCAAGGTTTCGATGACCCGGGCTTACCCCAACCTTTCACAGCCCATCCAAGTGCATGACGAGGCTCAAGACTTTCATCTTTCAGCCCTGAAACCCCAAAGACCAGTCGACTTGGCTCCGGGCGTTGCGGAGCTGGCGGCCGAAATCAAAAGCTTGTGCCAGGTCCTGCGCATGATGCCGTTGAGACTAAGACACAGAAACTTTGCATGCTGCTTGTCGAAGTATTGCTGTGGATCATGTCAGCATGGCCGTTAGCGTGAAGACCCCTCGTACCACCCGGCTTGTCTTCTTCCCTCGATTGCGAACAAAACTGCTATGCCGACTGCGACTTCTAGCACCAATGCTTCTGCTAGCGCCGCTCCTACGGCGGCTGTAAGTATTGCCACCACTAAAGCACCACCAAAGCCGGACGGGGCGCTGGGCCTTCTTGATCCTGTGCACTTCGGCCTGCAGCGCTGAATGCTCCTGACGCGCAAGGAAGATGGGCTGGTTTCCTAGCCTACCTGAACAAGGTGACAGGGCGCCTCACATGAAGACCATGGACCAAGCCCAAGCTCAGACAGATCAAAAGATGGAGTCACCATGAAAATTCAACTTTTTTCGTAGCACGGGCAAAAAGCAGCTCAGGCTCCTGCATGCCTCTCTCAAGCTGCTGCACACGCCAAATGTCTCAACTTCAAGTCCTGGACCTTCATCACTGAACCTTAAATCCCAAACTTTTTTCGGAACTTTCAACCCCTCACTCCTACACCCCCAGAAAACCCGAATCAAGCCCTGAACCCCAAACCCACGCATTCCCCCGCCCCAGAACCTTAACTAAAGCCCTGGGGGAAAAGGTTCGTCCAGCTCAAGGCAGACGCCATCCTTTGAAGAGCCCATTTGGGTTTTTGTAAGTACGCTTGTGCAGGTCCAGGTGTTCTACTTTGTTTTAGGGTTGCGTGCTTATAGGGAGTAGTAGCCGTGTTGTCTGAGTATTGTGTAAGGATTTTCTCGGGATTGCACAGGTGGTCCACTGCCACCTTTGGAATACTGCGGAAGCCATTGGCAGCCACTGCAAATCCCCATACTCAGATGCGTTCACTAAGTTTCGGATCATCTTCACGAACTCTGCAAGAATAGATTTACAAAACGACGTAACTCTCAGAAACCATGCGACCCTGGAGCCGTGGAGCCTCTCTCGTTGCGAAGGTTGCGATGAAGGAGCTGACCCAGTCCTAGCTGTTCTCGGTTCAGGGTCTAGTCCAGTGGTCCCGTCCGCTTCTTTCGAGTTCACGCTTTTTTGGCAGACAGGCTCCAAGAACCAGACTTTGGCATGAACCTTCCAAGAGGATCACCAGACATGCGGCACCCGAGCAACCAGTGCTCACCTTGACTCGAAGAAACAGGATTTGAGTGCTGATATCTTTTGCTCAAGCTATTCCATGGGTTCTTGCCGACGACACTTGGAAAATTGTGGGAATCTTGCTCTCAATGGTATCCTATCATCCTGATGTTTGCTTGTTACCCGGCCTCCTGCTCGAGAATCTCCTTCTGGCCTCCACGGGAGATGTGGACTGCATCTAACATAAGGCTGGTGCTGGATCACTCTAGCGTGCTTGGAAGGTATGCAAGGTTCGCTTCATGTCTGGCCTTTCCGGGCTCGCAATGCTCCCTGTGGTAACTCAAAATAGCAATCCGTGTAAGGCAAGGCATGTCCTCAATTCTTCAACTGCCTCTGCTGCAACGGGTCTTGTATGCCTTTCCTGAACATCCTGCTTGTCCTCTCCCGTTCTTTTAGTTTCTTGGCGGTTATCAAAATTCGAAGTCCCTTTCAGATTACTTAAATGCAAAAGAAATGCAAAATGCCATGTTAAGAGCGATGTCATGTAGCTTCTCTGCGACGGCGATTGCCCGCCCTCCCAGACCGTTCGCCACTCATTTTGGGTTCGATGTGCTGCTTCGGTCCCTTCTGCACCCAAGCTGGGAAAGGAGCCTCAAAGCAACCCCTGAAAGCTCCAAAACATCGTGTCAAAAGTCCGCCATCTTTTGTACGATCCCCACCGGCAGGACCATGCGCACACAGTTGTTAGATCCGGGCTTTGTGGCATCGAGTGAAGACATGAGGATTCTGAGGGGATGTGAGAGGTTGCCTACAACATGCGGCCCTCCTGCCTTGGTAGCGCGAAGTGCTCACAGGCTCCATCATGGATTGGTGCGTATGCTTCAAGAGGAGACAAAGATGCAAGTCTGCGAGAGATCCAGCAAGTGCTCTGGCACATGTGTTGCCAAGGCATGTCATAAGAAGTATCCTTGCAGTCAACGATCGGCTCAAGTCAGCACAATGGCTGCGGACAGCAATCTTCAGAGATGTAGGTTTCGTGCAGCATGAGCGAACGCATCAGGTCTTTGAGCGGCACGTCTAGCATGCAGGGCGCCTGAATCATGACTAGCAGCTGAAGGGCGCAGTTCTGTGAACCCGACAATCCCCCAAACCCCCAAGCAGACCAGCGCACCTTGCCCCATTGTCCAATGCAGGTTCCGTCGAGTCATCCTGGTTCCGTGACACAACGGGTTTGGAAGAGGAACAGGCAGCACTTCAGTAGGCTTAATTCAGAATCTGGCATCACTTTTGCTGGCGCTGTCAGGCAGAACAGTATGTGCATCGCATGCCTCGAGTCCATGGTGACGAATTTTTTCGTGCTGGCAGCAGTGTTGACTGCGGTGCTCCAGATTACAAAGTGTGCCACGGCGGGCACTGCATGGTGTTGTCGTGAATCAGCGCAAGCTTCCATGCTCTTAGCAACGTAATGAGACTTCAGCCGCATAGCCGGCATGCAAAATGCACACTTGGTTCGCTCAGCCCCGGCCTCGTCAGCAGAAGAAGTTTCGAGGGGTAGCACCGCCCTTCGCAGGCCACGCTTTGGAGGGACTCGGATTTTGCAAAAACTGTGCTTTCAACCCACCCAGCCTTTTAGACATACTTGCGTATGTATTGGTTACACAAATAAATACATGTGCGCACAATATGCATGTATACATCTCTGTGTATACATATATATATATACATACTTATACTTATACTTATACATAAACATATACATACGTATATACGATTTATGTACATACAAACACTTTCATGGTCCAAGCAAAGGACTGGAAATTGGAGCATGCATATTCCAGCAACATACTCTATCTCCATCCAGACAGCATGGTGAGGTCAGCAACTGCCACACACTTGATCCAACTTTTCCAAATGACTGGAAAAACCGAGGACTCAGGGTCAAGAGCAACAAAACTGCTAGGTGCAGCCGGACTCAGCCGGGTAGGATTCAGGGCTCAGGGTTTCGATCAAGGATGGCTTCGGGGCATCATGGTGGTTCGCTTTGCCCAGAAAAGGAGGGAGACCCCAATCAACAATATCATTCTGACTCTGTCCAGGACAGGGTTCCTTGTTCTTTGCTAGAAGGGTATTACCTGCAGCGCGATAGCCGTCCTGTGCTTTCTTGAAAGTTGTCCAGGGCACGTAGCCTAACTTGGGACAGAGGTTGCAAGAACTGGACTTTGGCTGTGTTCCTTCACTGTTTTTCATGACCCCGGCAAACCTCCAAGTGGCTGATAGCTTTGATGGTAGGCGGCTCCTTGCACAAGAGAAAGAATGAACGACAATGCTAGGATGATGTTTGGATTGTATAGGCATGAGAATACCATGGGATTGAGCTCTGCCGAAATGCCAGAACGCAGCCACTTCTGTTCAGAATACCCAAGCAAAGCCCCTTGCCTTGACAATGGCTGCGATGGGAGCACACAAAGATTGTAGAAAGATTGTCAAGGGAGTTCCTGTGCGGGATTTCAACCTGCATCATTTGGTACCAGTACTTTTGTTCCCTGCTTGATCCTAGAACATGCTCTTTCACGACTCAGCTAAGTACCTGGCACCCTTCCCATTTCATACCTTTTGAGGCTCCGCACCACCATACAGAGCCCCACGCTTCTTTTTGCAAGGCTTGAAGGACATCTAAGGTTGGCATCGTGCTAAGGAAGCATTTTGAAGGGCTTTTATCTTCCGGCAGACTGTTCAGCGGCTGCAGTCAATAGTCTTGGGATTTCATGTTACCTAGGGAGTGCTACACGCTTGCATCAAGAGTCTCCTCGACCGCGCACGCTGGCAAAAGATGGCGAAAGCCACGAAGCCGGCTGGCATGGCTACTTTGGCCTCAACAAAGGCCACAAGAGGCATGGGCTTGGAACGTCTTGCAATATGTTTTTTGGCTTTAAGAATTTCGTGTGTAGAGTCTATACCTTGACGGGCAAGAATTTGAATCAGGGATTTGCTTATCTGATTCAAGCTTTCGGGGCCAAGCCCTGCAACTCGTCATGCAACTTTTGCATCGATTTAAAGCCCTGAATAATTGCGGAGGCGCTCCCTTACCGATTGTTCATGCTTGGAGGGATCTATAGGCTTGCTTGAGCTCACTGCTTTACAGCCGCTACACGGAAATTCGGTCGGAGCTCTTCAAGCTTTCGCTCTAACTTCGCAGCAACCTTAGAAAAGCAACCAGAAGTTGAAGGTTGCCGGCTTCCGAAGCATTGGCGACCAGAGCTTTTTGCAACCAAGCACGCAATCGCCGTTGAGTTAACCGATGTAAACTTGCTGGGACTCGAATTCGCCACGCACCTGCATGCGATTCCTTAGGAAGCGCGAAATTGATGCCTGAGCCGTCGTCTTAACTCCGTGTCCCATTAAAGAAATCCCACGAAAAGATACGAAAAGAACGTCCTCCGTTAGCTTTGCAGATGCTTCAAGGAGTTTAGACGAGAACTCACCTGGTTGTCAGGCTTATGGGCTTAGAGGCAGGCATGTTAACCTGCATGCTGAGCTGCTCTGCATGCGCACCGTGAGGCTCACATGGCTCACATGCACTCTAGGCAGGAAGGTCCCCGTGAGAGTGGGTCTGTGTTGTGGGGCTTTCATGTGAGCTCATGTCGCAAGGACATGGAAACGTGTAAGACAACTGACTGTACTAGGCATAACACCAAGCCCTGAAGACCTAAATCCAAAAACCTGTATACCAAAAGCTGGAACCCTCTACCCTGATCCCAAATGTAAATCCCTCAAATGCTCCAAGCGTACCCACCTTTTTTTAATCTCAGGGATCAGTTCCCCCCACTTTGAGGAGGCCAATTTATTCGGGGAAATCCATTTTTGGGATTTATTGTTCGTGGAACAGGAACCTCCCCACTCGAGACTACATTCACGCACCTACCCTGGCCCAAACAAACACGGAAGCCCAGAAGTGGCCCTGCAACTTCCCTAGTACTTAAAAGGGCCAAGGCTTCCATGTTCGGAGCGGGAAGGGTAAGGGCCCCAAATCCCCAATTAAGGTTTGGGCCACTTCCCCGACTGCAAGATCGGAACATAATCCCCTCCGAGAGGGGTGGAGTAGCGGTTCCCTGCAGGCTCTTTTCCGATCAAACATACATGTATGGGGCGTTGGACAACTCTCAAATGTCCGTTGATTCAAGTGGTACATTACGAGAAGACACTACGATACCAAACTACAAGCCCCAAAAGTGATGTTGCGGGGCTCGCTTCTTGACCCCCCACACTCATAGAATTGACCTGGAAGAATGAAAAATTGTGCGGAGCGAAGAGTGACTGAGGCAGGGCCTAGCGTTCAGCGGCGGTGGTCTGTCGGAACTATAGGCACCTAGCATAGGCCCTGGATCCTGGAATCCTCACAATATGCCTAGCTACACCCTTTCAACCCTAGAAACCCAGTTAGGGCCCTTAGTTAGTGCGGCGCGTCGTTGGAACGTATGGGGCGGGTTCTTGGTAAGGGATTGCAGGGGTTCCTCTCAAAGATTTCAAAGGCACTCTTCGCCCACTCTTCTGCGAAGTTCGGCTCAGGAGGACCGTGATTCAGCGGCGGACATGATCTGCCCATAGCGATTGGCAGGAACCGATCGGCGGCCCAATGGAGCAGCCTCGGCACCCCGTCGAGAGCTGAATTAACCAAAGTATGTCAGCTTATAGAAGGATCACGCATGAAGCTATTGAGGTTCTGCAGAAGGAGTGCAGAGGGAAAATGCTGGTTTGGATTTAGAGCCAAGGGGGTTTCTGGCCCTGCTGGATGTGTTCCTTCCTAGGGGATCCGCAAGCAAGAAAAGTTGTTGGCCAAGCAGCTGAGAATCTTTTTGGACAGGTGTCACTCAACATGATGACCCTAAACTACACCAACAAAAACACAAACTGTACCAAGTGGAAATACGTGAAGAGAGACAAGAGGCGTGACCAAGGCTTCCGGCGAACAGCAACCCGAAAGCAAGAACCCCTACAGTCGAGCTACTCGGGGAAAATCGCAGTAACAACGATAACAACAAAGCAGCTACAACTGCGATCACAATCATCGCTGAAAGTTAAGATGTTTCCTCCTGGCAGTAACACTTCATCGAACGCATGACTCGTAACTTGTGTCACACATCACCATCTCATCATCATCATCATCATCATCATCATCGTCGTCGTCGTCGTCGTCATTATCATCATCATGATCATCATCATCACCATCATCATAAGCCATGATGATGAGCACAGTCATGACTGTGATAGTCACACGGTTAGGCTAGCTAGACCAAAAGCAGTGGTGCCTTGCAATGATGACAAACTTGTCAACTGTAGCAGTACAAGTACCTGTAGCACTACTAATGGATGTTCTCACTGTTATCACGATTATTGCTACTCACCACCAGCACCCCCACCCCCGCCACGATCCCCACTACAGCTGCTTCTTTGACCTCCCATTTATTTTTATCATGACTATCACCAGCAGCAGCATCTTCAATGACAGTATCGACATCTCAAGAGCAGCATCAAGGATCACAGCGACAGAATGTTGTAGTAGGCAGTCATAACGTTTTTCAGTATACCCATAGACATTAAGATGATTATGCGTAATCAGAACTGTCGTCATCAAAGTGATGCTGCTGCTCGCGCTAGTAGTAGTGGCGGTGGTGGTAAAAGTAAACCTTCTCGCGATGATACAAGCAATGGCATCTGGCAGAATCATCATCACAAATCCTGCAGTCACAAAGTTGTTGGTCATAAATCTCAGGTAAAAGGAATGATGCTAGCAGAGCAGGAATAACTGCCCGGCCCTGGACAAGTTGGCCAAGGGGCGCAGCTGTTCATCAAAGCTGCAGATGGCCCGCCTGGCGCTGGGATTTAGAGTAGCGAGGCAATGACCGAGTTGTATGGAACATTAGCGCGGACTTCAGATTACACACGAAAACAATCGGGAAATGTCATGCTTCTTTCATGTCATCCTGTCATGTCATACACGACTTGGCTATGTAGTTGTAAAAAATGTGGGGCCCCTTTTGGTTCACTGTTCTAAACGCACATTGTAAATTACACACACACACACCACCTGTACCTACATTCTGGCATCAACAAGATGCGGTATTGTGCTCTCAGAGCCATAGGCGACCAGTGGGAAATGCTTGGTCAAGAATCCTATCACCTGCCACGAAAGAAGCTACGTACTGTCAACAACCAGATCGCATGGCCCCAAGAAGTTCTTCACTCATGCATACACTTAGCAAGCTACGCAGAAGACTGAGTAGCCTGGTTACTCGCCACGTCTCACTTCGAACTCGCTTCTTGATGCTGAATTGTCCCCTCATGGTTTGGACCGCAATCAACAGGGAGTCCTAGAATTAGAATCCATATCGTGAGGAGCACTACCAGGTAAGCAATGATAAGCAATGGCAAAGGAAGAAGCATCCTACTGTCCCAACCCTATAAAGAACCCCGGTGAGCCTGCACGTTCTGCTAGAACCTGTTTCCAAGTCCAAACTAAACTGGCCTCAGAACCATACGAAAAAAATCTAATTTTTAGTTTGTTACTAAGATTATAAGGCCCAAAAATCAAAAATATTTGGGAGGCCCCCAAAGCAAAGAGAATTCTGGGCCTTGAGGGCTTGTCCGCTGCCAGCAAGGGGTTGCTGGCGGAGTACCTTCGTCATCATAAGACTCAGTCACTTCGGTTCTTACAAATCGTGTGCGTGACCCTCAGCATGGTGAACCCTTCGAATGGTGGAAATTTAGTGCATCAACGTTGTGCCCGAGCTATAGCATCCACATGATTTATGAACACAAAATGTTTCCTGCAAACCAAGGCCATGCAACATTCACAGCATTCCACATATTTGCACCCCTGAAACGTTCACGATGGGAATGGTTATTGCAAGACCAGTCAGTTATGGTCTGCACTGCTCTTTGCTGCCCCTTATGTAGGAAAGTCTTTGCTTTGCTGCAGGAAGCAATAACTTTGCCACAGAAGCCATGACTCAAGCGGATGCATCGTTTGACGTCGTACTTCAGGGCTGCCGAGTCATTCGTGCTCCATAGGTGTCTACTGACAAAAAGAATTTTTGTCAGCAAGCTTGAGGTAGCCTACGCCTGCGCAGCAAGAGGCTTCATCTAAATCTATAAGGACCTTGCAGGTATGAGGTACGAAGTGAAGCTTGATGGAGATTAGTAGTGACAGGATTTTTGCTCATCAATGGCCTTTCTCACATACTTCTCCTGAAACATTTGGCTCCTCACCTTTGGGACTACAGATGGATAGCCCTTTAGTATCCCGAAACTTGGGAATGTCAGTAGTCTAAGCACTCAACACTAGCCGCCCTGCTCCGCCCCATCATGCGAGCTTCCGCGCCAGGGAGACGTGTGGTGGGGCTTTGGAGCATGGAACGCCTCCAACACAAGGATCAACGAATAGGGCAGTTACAGGAGACAGTCGGGAGATTGCTCAGCATGGAAGTGCCCGTAGGAATCGCTTCCTCTTCACGGTTGCAAAGAAGAAACTTCCGTTGCAGCCTCGAACATTGGGTCAGTAGGTGAAGGGAACCCCACGTTTGGCTATACAAACCCTACTTAGTCTCTGTACCGCGCACATAACCCTACAGAATGCAAAAGAATGCCCCTTCAGCACCGGCCATGCTGGGCTGGGGCCTCCATGGGTCCTGTCGCCATGGCCAACCTGCACATAGGAGTTTCTCCAACAGAGTGCCTTCGGGACCCTAGGACTATACGGCCACTGATAGGGACACAGCGTGGCGTTTACGATTATCCCCACTGCCTGTGGTATTCACCATGAGACAACGATACTGGCATTTCTGTTCGTACCATATTTCGGCTTCCCACGGGTGGGAAACAAACTGAACTGATGGAAAATCAATGGACATTACTTTGCCGTATGATCTAGATTGTTGTAGTGGTTTGCCCGGTTTGTAGCAGTTTACAATGTCCATGTTCCTTTTCAGAAACGTAGCTTCCGCTTCATTCCTTTGCAATCTTCAGTGGACAATGCAAACTACCATTAATAAGATACCATTAGCAATGTTTTTGTTCGAGCAACCCCACCGAAACATTTGGCCCAAAATACCTTCCGTCCATACTCTTGGGACACGCCTCGAGAAATGCTGGGCTGGGCTCTGTAGTAGGGACATGAAGTCAGAAGGTTGAGCACTCAAGAAAGCTGGGCGGCAGGGGGAGGAGAACATGCGTTTTCAAAGTCCGAGAATGCTAAGGCGAGGGCGTGGAAACTAGACCTTGCGCAGCTGATGCTGCCAGCATACTACAATGATGGCGAATTGCTGCTGAAGGCGAACTTGGATTTGTGTAGAAGGGAAGGCCTTATTGCAGCCGGCACTCGCGCGGTCGCAGGGCGCGGCGCCGAGGCACCTCGGAAAAAGAGTCATCGCAGAAGCGAAGAGAGTCAACAGCAGCTTGCTTGAAGACCAAGCGGCCCTACTGGGATGCCACCGAGTCGCTGCACTGAGGATGCACTTGGGGGATGCAAGTCGCCTGCAATGCAATCTGGAAAGATCTGCTGCAAACAGCAGATGCATGCTGTTTCAAGCTGCTCTCTCATCATGTGCTACTCCAAGCCGTCTGAACGCGAGACAAGGGCTTAGCAAATTCAAAATCAAGCCATGCACCCTGCCTGATGCCCGACTGCTAGACCTCAAGATGGGACACAGCGAGACAGACAATAATTACCATGATGATTTCTGGCCAAATGTCCGAAGTCTGAGCACTCGAGGGAGATGGGTGACAGGAGGAGGAGAACATGCCTTCTCAAAGTCAAAGAATCTTACAGCGAGGGCGGCAGCGAGGGTGTGGGAACTAGTCCCAGACCTTGCCCAGCTGATGCTGCCAGCATGGCTACACTTTTGGAGAGCTGCTTGGTCTTTCGCGCAAGTCTTAGGTTGTCGCCGGCTGCGCGCTGCCAGTGCGCCACGGATCCTGGCAGCCATGCGGAAAGCTCCTCAACTCCTCAAAGCTACTCGCCCGTTCTTTGCCTATTGCTGTTGAGAAACGTTCGCCAATAGTAGATTACATTCAAAATGCTACCAATGTTGCCTCCGGCGCCTGCTAGTTTACACAGCTGCGCATTAGCTGCCTTTGTTCTACGAGTCTTAAGTTTCACAGGCTTGCCAGCTGGAAGACACTGGGCCAATCTGCTGCGGGTATTTGGGGCGTATGGTTTCCGACTTAAGGCTTAGGACCTAAGGACTCGGGCGATTTAGAGTCTGCGTAGCCAGACGACAGTGACAGCAGTGACCAGCACCCCAAGGCACCTCTCTGCGGCATCGATCCCAGCATTTCCTGCAGGGCTTCTTGCAGCAACATTGCAGGATTCTAATTTTTGACGGCCTCTCTCTACTGCCTCATGTCCAGACTTTTCTGGCTAGTGTTTCCGGCTCCAATGGCCGAGGGATTCGTTGACTCAAAGTTGTCCTTCCCGGAAGAGTAGCATGACCGGCTGCCAGGCGTCACTAGCGCTACATGGCGGATCTACAGCTCTTGCTTTGCGAGTGTGTGCTTCGTCCTGGGTTCCATCCTCTCCTTTCATGCCAAGCTTGCCGGAAGAGGCATCGCCTGGCAGATGGCTCAGCAACAGGGACAAGGGAGCCAGTTGCAGGCAAAATCGTACGGCTGTTGGATTCCAGACGGCGAGCTCCAAAACCAACCCACAACACAGTGGTCACAAATACTAGCGGGAATCTCCGACACAAGTCCAGCAAAAAGAACTCTAAAGTAAAACCCCGAGACTGGATGCTCCAAGCCAGGATGCAATTGGCCGACAGTCGCAGGCTGGCTGGTGGTCCCGAAGAGACCTTAAGCGGCTCAACCAAGGTTTTGCAGGCATTCCAACGATTCCGATCCTCAGCACTTCAAACCTCTCATCCCTAAACCCGAATCCATTCTCTCGATGTAACCCACACCCAAAAACGCTTCGTGCCATTGCACCCGCGCCCTGAACCCTTGTAAGCTCCCTAGACCCTATCACCCCGAGCCAGGGAGCTTTCATGTCCGCGCCCGTGCATTCGAGGGCCTTTTCGGGAGAGAAGGGCTCCCAACAGCCGGTCCAACCAGTTGCGCCTTCGCTTCAGGGTCCAGGTTTTTAGGGTTGAGGGTGTTGGATTTATCATGTAGGGTTCCGAGTATAGGGCTCCGGAACTTCGGGTTAGGCCTTTCAAGATTTAAGGTTAGGTGATCTTCCGAAAATTAATTGGTCGTTTCTTGGAAAGCAGAGCGCAGGTCATGCCCTAACACTTCGGGACTCAAATGTTGAGGCTCTCTGTAACATATTCCATGCCCACCAAAACCCCAGCTCCAGTGGCTTCACGAAATCACCTTGAATTCCCCAGTCGCAATCATTATGTGGAACAATGCTTTGCGGATTTTCCATCAAGATTGTGATCAAATGGTATGCCGTGTCAACAGAGATGTCACGCCTGCCTCAAGCTTTCCAGAGAACGGTCTATGCACCCTCACCGAATGATAAAGGATTGCTTCCATGTTCTACACTGGCCCAAAATACTCAGTTGACAGGACTACAAAGCAGAAGCCTTCATTGCTACTTCGTCCCACATGTGCTTTAAACGGCAGCGCCCGCAGCTTAAGACAAGCGCCGTGCCTGACTGGGTGCGCGTGTGGCTGCCTGCGATGCAACTGTCGCAGTTGCACACGAAAGACGTTCGGACACCCAGAGTCTTCTCTGACAAGCGATTGGCTTGATTTCGGGATTTCAGCGAAAGTTGAGCTGGGGCCATGTACCAAAAGAAGTGCAGCAAGATAATTGACAATGGGGAGTCAGACAACTGTCTTCAATACAGGCCTTCTAGGATTCAAGTTTGAAGTTGCTCTAGGTCTGAGCCCAGCACGTTTGTGGGCCACTCCGCATGATTCAGCTCGGCTGCGGACCTCCTAGCACATCTTGGAGGAAAGAGGCTTCGAGTTTAGATGCGTGAAACATGAACGACCTGCACAACCACTGGCCCTCAACACAGCACGCTTGGAGGCCTTTGTCTCCTCTTCGGCTGCCGCGGCGGCAGGGTCACCGGAGGATTGGCTGCTCTGGCAAAGGGCGAAGATGCCGCTGCATTACCAAGATGAAGCAACACGAAAGAGTGCACACATCGTGCACCTAGCATAAGCAGAGCTGCCTAAACTACACACCAACCAGGGCTTGCTCGCAACATGAGCGAAACTCAAATGAGCAGACGGCTCTCAGAATATGCCACTGCTGTTTCGAAACATGGCACTAGCATGATTTAATGGCTAGCAGCTAGCAAGGAACTTACGAGTACCAGCCTCCTCCGCGTTTGCAAGAGTCTCCATCGTGGCCTTGCGGTCCTGTCTTGTGCCGTTCTGGGGGAACGCCTCTGAAAGGTGAAACCATGTACATCTCTAGATGAAGGCCCCCTTTTGCATTTGAAAGGCTCGGAAAAGGATCCCCCGCTGAGAGGAATCCACGAACACTACGGCCCCTAAATCTTGTGAGTTGGCACATTAAGGTGCCTCCTCGTCTTGCATTCTTGAAAAACTCTGCGCTGATGCGTCGTATTGCATGCAGCGACAACCACAAGGATAATGTAAGCAGTCACGGCATCAACAGAGCAATGCTACTACAAATAGTAAGCATAGATAGTCACAGGAACGGCATGCTTCTAATAGTAGCCCTTGCTCGCAGAATTCCGCAGCCACTCCAAGCATGATGCCGCCACACATCAAGTAGATACCGCTCGCCAACTACCTCTCCTGAAACTGCCGGGTTTCTTTGCGCATGCCGTATATGCCTCTTCGACAGCAACCAAAAAAAGTTTTCATACAACCTTTGAGTTGAAAACAGAATTCCAGGAAATGCAAGGTAAGGGTATCTGGGCACCATCGGCGGAATCATTTGGCTAATATTCAGTGCTGGGGAGAGCCCTAAGTGAAAGGTATATATGGCGGGGTCTTCTGAGGCTAGCGCCGCCACCGTCGAGATGGATCCCAATGATGGCGTTGAAGGCGCCTCCTGGAAGGGAAAAGTGCAAACTCCTGCACCCACATAGTCTCAGAGAAGGGCCAGTACGTAACTAACCTGGAATGATGGCCTCTTTGTTGAAGGGCTCCTACACTTGTGAGACGTGCATCCGGCGTGCACTGCATGTCCAGGCAGGGCATCCCACAATGCTTGCCCGCCTTGTGCATCGTGTTGTTGCCCAGCTCCGCAAGCACTTTGTCCTGGAAGTGGTCAGGGTTTCCGGCTCCATGCAAAGTACGCATTTTGCGCAGTTTGCATGAATTAGCCCATGTTGCACAACAGGACAACACCGCAGCGCAAACTACCGACCCTGAGCTGGCCGGCTGGAGTCAGTACCTGAAATCATCTTCTTCCAGGCTGGGATTGTAGCCCCCCTCCCCCAACCCGCAATTTCAAGGCCAGGTACAGATGCTTAACAGCTATGCACACATGTCATCGTGCTCTCATGTGACTCCAGATTTCAAAGCTAGTTGTCACCTCAGTCTGGATACGTTCCGTTTCTCCACGCTGCTTGTTTCTTCTGGTCCATGATGTAGAACAAGCTGTTTGCGCTTGAAAGTAGTGGTAGTTGCAGCCACGCAGTGGAGCGGGACGTGGCTTTTGCAGTTCAAACTCAACCGCATCAAGGGCTGCTCAATTCACGAATGCATTTCGTTTTTTCAAAAGCCTTCCAAGAAAGGACCTGCGCATGTGCAGAAACCCGTGCACGCCATGCCCGTCCTTGAGCTGATCCACGGCTTTCTCCAGGATTTCGCGCGTGATGCGCTCCTGAGGGACGCGGCCGTGCTGGGATGCAACCATGCGAGTGAAGGTCTACAGAGGGCCCCTTGCAGACTACAGCGCGGTTTACAAAGCGCGTCTGGGGTTCCATCCATGGCAGAACATGTGAAATCGGTATTAACACAATCAACTCCATAAACTCCGACGTACTACAGACTCATTTTTCACCTGCCGAAATCGCAAACCATGCCAATTTCCAACAACTGCCAGCCAACACCTGCGTGACAATGATGACCAAGCTTGAGATACCTGCTGCCTTCACCAAGAGTTGTACCGAATATTAGTGTGAATATACCCCGAGAAGGCCACTTCACTTCAGAAGATTGGCACAGACTTGGCGCTTGCCCAGTTTGGAGGTCAGAATTCCTTCGCATCAACAGGATCGTCCCACGGGGACCCCGAGAGGATCTGCACGTTTCCCAGCCCTGAACCCATTACCCTGAACCCTAATCCAGATGCAAACCACAAAAAAAGTGAATCCGCATGCAATCCCCGCAGAGACCAGTCAGCGAGAAAGGCAGGAAAGGTTCGACTCAAATCCCTGCGCCTGGATCTTCTCGGCATTGGTTGCCACGGTTTCAGCAACCTGCGTGATTCTCAACAGTGGACCTCACATCCACCCTCAAAAAGATGTGAACGAATGGCAAAACAACAGACCAGAATTTAGCGGATGGTCCGCCAAAGCCCTCAATATATGCATAATTAATCATCACAACTTGGCAAAGTCACCAAACACAAACTTGATCCAAAGCTACTTTCACGTTGGTTCGCTTCCCCATACAAAGACGGAACCTCTAGGGGCGCCCTAGTATGAATATCCTTCTGTGCAAGGCTGTCCACATAAGGGTTCCTTGTTCTTTTCTGGGACGTATTGCGCGCAGTGCATTGTACGCCTTATGCTTTCCTCGAAGCTGACTGGTTTTGCTCCGGGCTGGTTGTTTCGTGCCGAGGGGAGATAAACTAAAGTACATGAAGTACGACCGATGTTTTGCATTTTCGGTGCTTACTACTGGCTGTTCAATCGCAGTTCGAAAGTGATTGCAGCTATCTGGGCTGCCCGAGCCCTTCCAAGCACACCGCCCTGCAACCCTCAAACCCCAAAGACAAGTTTGGGCTTGGTTCCAGGCAGTTTGGATCAGCTGGCCGAGTGTACCCAAGTCATGTTCTTGTTCCTGTCCGGGATGCCGTCGCGACTTTGACACAAAACCTTTGCAAGCTGCTTGTCTAAGTATTGCTGCGGATCCTGTAGGCATGGCGGCCAACATGAAGACCCCTCGTGATAGCCTGGCTTGTCTTCTTCCCTCTGTTGCAGCAAAACGTTGCGAATTCTACGGCGACTGCGACTTCTACCGCCAGCCTCTGCTTGTACTACTCCTATGGCGGCTGTAAATATCGCCACCACCACCAAAGCGGGGTGGGGTGCTGGGC
>CAJNIZ010005480.1:0-12510 GCA_905231905.1 Symbiodinium pilosum
GCGCGGGTGAAGGAGGAGCCTGCTTCGCTCAGGTGTAAACCCTTATCCCTAATCCCAGAACCCCTGAACTCTAATCCTAAACCCTAAACCTAATCCCTAAACCCTAAACCCTGAACCCTAATCCCTGAAACCCAAAACCCTAGTGGCTAAACCTTAGTCCATCAATTCTAAACCCTTAACCGATCTGCGCGGCATACGGTAAAAAAGACATTCCCTTGCAGAAAGAAACCCCTTTGAAAAGAGGCCGCCAACATGTTCAGCATGCATTGCGTAGGGTGGAGAGGCCTAGGCTTTGGGGTTTAGGGTTCAGGGTTTAGGGTATGTAGGCCATAAAAGTTTGCATGCAGTCACTCAAAGGAATCTGATATGCACTCGCCAAAACCTCTAAGACAAGCTTACCTCATGCAGCCCCCCTCAAGTCCTTACACCAGCTAACCGTTAGCATCTTGGATTTACTCACCTCTGGCTAAAGGATCCTTATTGGGGTTTAGGGTTTAGGGGAATATAGCAATCCCTACATATCCCCTATAAGAGTCTACTTTCCATTTGTTCCATTCCCTAAACCCTAAACCCCAAATAGTAGTTTCCAGCTTTGTTTCCACTGCTTCTTTCGCTGCTTCCCGCCAGTAAGTTTGAGTGGTCTTCTGGGTTGCTGTTAAGATACTTAAACTAAGTTACCAGAATGTATATATAGGGTTTTGGGTTTGGGGTTTAAGGGTTTAAGTTACTAGCTGTGCTGACCTGCGAAGGGCGATTAAGCTATGGTACCAGTTGCCACATTTGTCCGAAGGCTCCGAGCAACCCAATCTGTCTCAATTGCCAAGGCTACCACCATAGTAGGCTCTATATACTAATAATAATAATAGGAATAAAAGTAATGATGCTAATAGTACTAATAATAGCAATAATAATAACAATAATAGCAATCTAGGAATAATGGCCAAGGCCATGGAGTGGAGGTACCCGTATGGCATGTAGATGTCTGTCACATCGCTGGATATGGACCAACCCATTGTAGTAGGGCCAATCTGGTAATGCCGCTTCCCACACCGCCTGTCCACCACATGAAATGCGCCAGCGGCTGCCCTAAACCCTAAACCCTAAACCTGGCAAACCCGGGTCCACGCGACACTCGCTGCTGATCGGCCTCTGAAAAATGAAATGCGCTATCAGGCGTCGAATAGCCGGGTAGTCCCAGGTTTTTCTGAGGTTAAGCAATTTCGCTCGTCCACCTGTGGCAGAAGAAGAGAAGCCACGTAATATGCATGTATGGTACATAATAATATAATTAGGGTTTAGGGTTTAGGGTTTAGGGTAATAACAGGGTTTCCCCAATATAGTAGCTTAAACTAAGTTCCTCAACAGCAACCCAATCCTTTCAGAGCAGGGTCCCAATACATCTCTCTATAACAGCTATAGTCTAAACTCCGAAAATCTCCCTTAATACCGTATAATACTAATAGACTTTCTACAATTGGTCCACTAGCCTTTTAGCCTTTGCGTCTTCTCCATCTGTATGTGCGGTCAGAAACTTTAGGGTTTAGGCTTCCAAAATGGACAACCTTGACAGCCGTTGAAAAAACACCTAATTAACCGAAACCATGGGGCTCTATAGGGAGAATGGAAAATAGAATGGAAACTACTATTTAGGGTTTAAGGTTGAAGGTAGTTTAGACCCTAATTAATGAACCCCCTTCCCTTTATTGGGATTATAATAGGGATTCTAATACTAAGGACGTTATCAGGACCGGAATTTTTCAATCAGTGGTGAACCCTAACAGCTGTCCAAGGAACCTAAGCCACCGTCACCAAACCACACCAAAACTCCCTTAGTTGCAATCGTAAACCCTGCAGCCTGAACCACGAATTCTACGTCCTACCCCTGAGTCCTGAACCTAAACCCTGGGGCATCAACCTCAACCCCTGCGCCCAATTAAACTCCAACCTCTCTACCCTGCGGTTCTCTAGGTAGCACTCGCGTTATCATATGGTACTTCATACGTGGAAACTGGGTATTCCCTACCCAGTTTAGAGTTTAGGCTTTACGACTTAAAGCTCCATAGGGTTTGCAGCCAGTTGCATCTGCCTTCGCACCTCTCCTTGAAACATGAAGCCTAAAACCCTGAACCCTAAATTCCTGAACCCTACAACTAAGACCTTAAGACCTAAGCCTTTGAGGAGGCTTTCAAGAGGCCTGCAGAGCTCTGCCACGATTTTGTGGGCCTTGGCAGCATCAGGGATCAATATGGGAAAGGGTTTAGGGTTTAGGGTTTAGGGATTAGGGTTTAGGGTTTAGGGGGTCAGAGGCTAGGGCGGCTAGGGTTAAGGGCTTAGGATTTCAGATTCAGGGTTCTGACATTGGGGTTTCGGGTTTCAGGGTTTAGGTTTTACGATGTAAGATATTGGGGTTTAGGATTCAAGTTAAATGTTTCAACCTTAGGTTGCCTACTATCCCTCTGTTGTTAGCGACATATAAGCTACAGGAAATATTTCCCAAATGATTAATGGACATGGGTTCCTTATTAAAGATTCTATTCGGGAATATACTGAACTACAAGAGGGACCCCTATGTCAACTGTTAAGGGTCTCTCTATAAGCGGTCTATGGACAGCAGCTCATCTAGAAAAGAATAGGGGTCATATTAAAGGCTGTATATATATATATTCATAGGACATCTATTATCCAACTCTTACTGGGTGGGGGCTGTACCCAAGTTACGGTCTTTGATGGGAGTCTTTCAACTTGCCTACCCCGAAAGTCCAATACAGCTTAACTAAGGAATGTACCTCAACTCATTTTAAGGATCGTAGTCTGATGTAGGGTATAGTTCTAAACGAAGCTGAGCCCATAAGCCCCACATATAAGCCCAGCTTCCATTTAATGTTCCAGTTTTTTGTCCATTTGATTCTCCGTTTGCAGTGGGGGTGTCATCCATAATTCGCCGAGGCTGATCAGCCTCAGTGTCGTGACCACACACGACCCTGCCAGGTCCCCCCCAAAATGTCGCATGTAAAAGTGCTAAAATTCTCTCTGCGCACCCCAACAGCCAAGGCGGGTGAGATAGCGTTTTCCTCCGACACGTATGAGCTATAGTCTAAACTCCTAGCATCCCCCTTAATAACCCCTATACTACTCCCCTATGAAATCGCCTACATAACCTCCGTGAAGGAGTACAAATCACTGAGCTAGTTTGCTCCACCACATGTATGCTTGGCAAACAAACTTTACAAGTTACCGGTTCTCCCACTCAGAATCCTGCCTCCGCCAGGGCACGTGCACGCAGCGTGTTGAACATTGAATTACAGTGAAGACATTACTTCCTTATGCAAGTCCTCAATCTCTAAAAGTGTAATCCGCCTAAACCTATAGCACAAAATGGTCCTTCAACTTATTCCGTCAGGTTATACTATAAAAACCGAAATTCAATTCCTTAGGAGACAACAGGGTAGATTCGTATAAGCCCAAATACCCAGACATACCCAAAAACCTAGTTGCCGTGTCATGGTCCATGCCCTTTTACCATTTGATTCTCCATTTTTTGGATAATGTCCCTAGACCCGAGGCCCTACACCCTGAATCCTAAACCCTAAATCCTAAAATCCTAAACCCCGAAAACCCAAATGGCCTAAACCATAAATCCTAAACCCCAAAGCCTAAACCCCAAAGCCTCAACCCTAAATCCTAAACCCTAAACCCCTAAAACCCACCAAAAGGCCTAAACCCTAAATCCTAAACTCTAAATCCTAAACACTAAACCCCTAAAATACCCAAAAGACCTAAACCCTAAATCCTAATCATAGAAAGCCGCAAACCCCTAAGGAACTGTCCCCTGTGGCTCCAGACTCCGGCAGTACGTTCGTGGGCGACTGGCGGGTGGGCCGGTCGTTGAAATTATCAGATATAGGGTTAGGGGTTTAGGGTCTAGGGATTTAAGGACTTAGGATTTAGGAGTTAGGGTTTAGGGATTTAGGGTTTAGGGATTTAGGGCTTAGGGATTTAGGGTTTAGGGATTTACGGCTTAGGGTTTGGGGATTTAGGGTTTAGGGTTTAGGGATTTAGAGTTTGGGGTTCAGATGTTTAGGGCTTGAGGCTTTAGGATTGAGTGTTTAGGGCTTTAGGTTTACTGGGTCAGGGTTTAAGGCTTAGGGTTTAAGGATTTCTGCTTAGTTGGGGTTCAGGTATATGGGATCTTGGGACATCCTGAAGTCGTGTAGGGATTTGCGGGTAATTGTGGTGGGCATGTGTTCTAGGGGCTTTAAGATGTCAGCAGTTTAGGGCTAAGGGTTTCTAGGGACTCTAAGATGTCAGCAGCTTAGGGTTAAGGGTTAAGGATTAAGGGTTTAGGATTTAGGGTTTAGGATTTAGGGCTTAGGATTTAGGAGTTTTTGGGTTGTGGGATCTCGCTGTTGATTGACAGTGAGGGTCGCGCAAGCGTGGACCTGCTTGTGTAAATGCCAGGGCTACACGAAGAGGCTGTAAGAGCAATGTACTGGAAGGTTCATTGGACGAAGTAACTACCTGTTTCCAACTGAGCTTAAAATCCTTGGGGGAACCATGAATCTTCGAGAAGGGTTCACCACCAAGGACTATTCATAGTGTGGCTTTAGGCTTACTTAGCCCAGCAACCATACTACGACAAGAGTACCCTCTTTCTTGTTACACATTTTTACAGGAAACCCTTCTTCCTAGACACTATACCCTAAACCCCAAGCCCCAGGAGGTAGAATGCCATGCCAGAAGAAAGCCCTTTACGGGGTTCCCAACAAAGGGCCCATATCTTCAACCCTTAACCCTAAGGCCCTACGATTTCAACCCTGAACACTAAAGCCGAGTCTTAAGCCCCAAAACATTCAGGGTTCAGGGTTTAGGCTTTTGGATTTAGAGCTTAGGGTGTAGGAGTGTAGGTGTTTAGGGGCTTAGGGACCCTGGGCGCGAACCAGAACATCTAGGTAAACTTGGACGGGTAGAAGCGCCCTCCGAATCAGAAGACGCAACCAGATGCAGGACCTTCCCCATCGCCCCGGTGAGCCTCTTCGACCCTTAGACTAGACTATACAGGGGTGAACCGTAAATCCTACACTCGGAACCCTACATTGGGAGACTATTAGGGATGCCGTCGACTGTTTAAGAACTTTGCGCGCGCACAATTTTTGATAATCTAAATTGGGAAGCCCCTGGAAATGCTTAATACTGACCCATTTCTGCGCGCAGACCCCTGGGTCAAGAGGAGGCGCTTTGGGTGTCGCGGGCCGGTGCCAAAATGGATGTTTCTCGCGCACTTCAGCTGAGCAGCCCTATCACATCAGATTTTTCCGGGAATTCGTCAGCATATCTGAATCATCGTCAGAAGCCAACCCAGGCTTAGCTGAGACCAAAAGCCCACTTCGCGCAGCCTGAAATCCTATCAAATCGGATCATTTTTCCGGAGGCCCGTCAGCACACCTCACTCATCGGAACTTTTCGGGAGGCACCTGACTCCCAGACTCAAGCATTCCAGCCACTAGCGGCGGGGCAGCGGCTCCCCACGCGTGGCTGGAATGCGTAAGTCTGGGAGTCAAGGGGTCCCAATGAGTTTCGAGGAGTTCCGACGCGTTCCGAGGAGTTCCGAAGAGTTTCGAAAAATTATGAGGTCTCGGAACGCCTCGGAACTTTTTCGGAACTCCTCGGGAGGCGCCTGACTCCCACTTATAAGCCTTAAGCATTCCAGCCACTAGCGGCGGGAAGCTGCGAGGAGTTCCGAGGCGTTCCGAGGTTCCGAGGCGTTCCGAGGCCTCAAAACTCCTCGAAACTCTTCGACACTCCTCGAAACTCCTGGGGGGGCCCCTGACTCCCAGACTTAAGCATTCCAGCCACTAGCGGCGTGGGAAGCGGCTGCCCACGCCGCTAGTGGCTGGAATGCTTAAGTCTGGGAGTTAGAGGAGTTTCGAGGGGTTCTGAGGCTCCGGACTTTTCGGAACTCCTCGGAAAAAGGAGTTCCGAGGGTTCCGAAGCCTCGGAACTCCTCGGAAGTTTTTAGAACTCCTCGAGCGGCTTCCCACGCCGCTAGTGGCTGGAACGCTTAAGTCTGGGAGTCAGAGATAGTAGTGGTGAGCATGGTGCTGGTGGTGGTGGAGGCGGCGGCGGCGGTGGTGGCGGCGGCGGTGGCGTGGTGGCAGTGGCGGCGGCAGTGGACCTAAAAAGTCACAAAAAAACTACCTGAACCCTTTGCCTGGGCTACAACCGTTAAGCCCTGGAATGCTTAAGACTGCTTCAGCCCCCCCCCCCATTATCTGGATATACATAGGCGGAAGTCCAGAAAAACATACCTCGAAGGACCCCAAACAATGCTTGCTCCTAATGCTGGAATGAACCTCTAAACTTACTGGCCCTTAGGAGGGAATAAAGAAATATACTATATAGGGATTACATAGTGATGATATTCCCTTACTCCCGACTAAGAACCAGAAAGTACAGGACAATCCGAATTTCTGGAGCCCACCACTTGCATCTTTGCGTAACGTGTCTTCTTAGGCACAGCCCTAACTACCTGACCCCCCCAAAACCCTAAACCCCGTGCACTTTAGGTTTTAAGGTTCGGGCCCCCCTAAACCCTATAAACCCAATAGACACCGTAGGTCCTGTAAACCTTATAAACCCGATAAACCCCATTTCCCCGTAAAATCTAGACTAGACCCCAAACCCTCACCCCTGGAACCCTGAATCGACCCTTCAACCCTGAACCCTCAGCTCTTAGCTTTGGACTCTGACACCGAAACTGGTTCTTGATTGGGAATAAGGGAATATCATCACTATGTAATCCCTGTAGAACATATTTCCTTATTCCTTACTTAGAACCAGTAAGTTTAGAGGTTCATTCCAGAACCTTAGGCCCTCATTCCGTTCCCCCAAACAAGTGCGGAAGCCCAAAAAGGGCCCCTCAAAGACTACTGTCCTCTTGCAGCGAGCACTATATATGTGCATCCGGCCTGGGGTAAACCCTAGACCCCTATACCGTGCAGAAGTCATGGCCTTGGCAGATGGCGGAGGCTCCTGGAGAAAGCAATATGGTTGAGCGGTTAAAGCTTTAAGGAGTAAGGGTTCAGGGTTTGCGGTCTAGGGCTTGGGCTAGGGGGTAACAACCTAGATTAAAGGTCAATGGCTCAGGTTGAGGTTTAGGGTTTAGGGGTGTTAGTAAGACATCCTGCACCACTTAGGAGCCCCAAACGAGCGGGCAATTTCTTGGGCACGGGCTGTGTAGACAGGATGCAAACCTCCATCCATCGACTGTGGCTCTACCTCAAACGCCAAGACTCCTCCGGCTCCACAAGAACCAGATGCCAGCCCCATAGAACCCCAGGCAAAGCGTACGCCACCACCTTGTCTGCGGCCACGAAGAGATACAGTAAACCTTGTATAATCCCTACTATCCCTGTAGTTTCCATTTTATTTTCCATTATCCCTGTATAACATCAATACAAGCCTAATCCTACCCAAGGAAGCCTTATCTAAGCTCCCTATTCAGAAGTAGAGCTACTTTTTCAGGTATGACCAGCTCCTAGAAGTCGCAGAAAAGTTGAAATAAAACCCAAACCCTAACCCATCCCCACAACCTTAAGCCCTAAGCCCTGAAACCCAAACCCCACCTAAACCCCCTAGGCCCCCTAGACCCCAAACTCTAACCCCCATAACCCTACTTGAGGGACCCTGAAGCTAGATAGCATATTATAGCCCGAGAAACAAACCATAATTACCCTACCGTAACCCATTATAAGTGGGTTCCTTACCCCATTCGTAACTCCAGGGTCCCTGAAAGCAGACCTATAAACCTCAACTCACAATCTCCGTCCCCTCTAGAAGGTTCATGGGACTAAGTAACTACTTATAACTGGGTCCCTTTTGAAGGGGGGGTAGGGATATATAGGGTATAGGCTTCATAGGATTTAGTAAGTACGTATAAATGGGGCAACCCATTGAAAAGATAGGGTAGGGTAGTTACATAAGGTATACTAAGACCTGCTATATTATATATGTAGCTACCAAACCCCATCTCCAAGTAAACCTCCGTCCCCCAAAAGCTTGAAAAGGTCTTTTCTCCGGCCACCCGTAGCAGCTCCACGTCTCTCGACACAGGCACCGAGACGGCTCAGTTCTTCTTCTTCTTCTCGAGCTTGCGCTTGTAGAAGTTGAGCTCCTTCTGAGGGAAGCCCTAAATCCTAAACTGAGTAGAGTGTAGAGTTTTAAGGACGTAGAGGTTAGGATTTGAGGCTTGGGGTTGAGACAAGTGGGGAAACCTTGCAGCCCCAACACCCCTAGATTGCAGTCCTTCAACGCAGCTCTGTGGGTGACTAATTCCCACCACAAAGGGAGACCCCAGGGAAGCCCCGTAGATAAGCAAGTACAACATAATCTTATCATATAGGGCTGTCAGAAAGGAACCCTCCTGCACCCTAATTTGCAACACACCTAAAACCTAAACTGCTAAACCCTAATCTTCAAAAGCCCCTATATGCGCTACAGCCAGTTTTTCCCAGATGATTTCATGGACCTGGGTTCCTTATTAGGGACGATATTAGAAACTTTACTCAACTACAAAACGGAACCCTATGTCCACTGCCAAGGGTCCCTTCATGAGGCTGCTAGAGACAAAAGATCCTAAAAGCTATAGTCTAAACTCCTTCGAGGGCGTTACATAGGGGACTATTATTGGGGTTATTAAGGGGGATACTAGGAGTTTAGACCCTAAACCCTAAACCCCAAAACCTGGTGTTCATATGGGATTCCATGTGAGGGTACGCCTAGACTTCAGAACAACTCGGAGGCCGGTCTCCCGTGAAACTTTTCAAGGGGCCAAAACGCTAAACCCTAGACCCTAAAGAGCTACCATTAGGTCCCTTTAAAGTCCCTTCAAGTGGGAAGTTCTAGCGGTGCATGGGGTTGAGGTCTAGGGTCTAGGCCTACTTTGAAGGACCCTGGAGTTAGCAATGGGATAGGGAACCCGTTAATAAGGGGTTACAGTTGAGGCTATAATGGGCTTCCTAAGGGGATATAATATACTACCTAACTCCAGGCTTCCTTAAAGCATCAGGGATTCCCGAGGGGCTGTGTAGAGTTGAGCTCTTCTTGTGCATAAAAATTCTGTACATATCAGGAATAGGCCCTGCACTCTATAACGCCGTAGGTGAGAAGAAAGGAAGAAGCACTTGCAGAAGTTGTTGTGGGAGGGAGAAGCATGGGGTGATCCGGGTTCATGGCGCTTACCCTGCTCCTAAACCTGGAACAGCGATATGAGCCGATTAGCTCGAATCGCAACCCTGAGTACAGCCGGGGTAACTCATAAACGGCCAGCTGCGAGATTTATGAGAATGTGGACCCCAAACCCTATAAGAGCTATAGTCTAAACTCCTAGTATCCCCCTTAATAAGCCCTATGGTAGTCCCCTATATAATCCCCTATATAACCCCCTTTAAGGAGTTTAGACTATAGCTCATAAGGGCTCAGGCTTGGGGACCCCAAGTTGAGCCCGAAGCCGTTGACCTTAAGCCAGCAGCGAGGGTCTTTATGAGTAGTCGCTGACTGAGCTACAGTCAACTGCTTCCACAGAATTAAGGTTTAGGGTTCAGGGTTTAGGGTTTAGGACATGGGTCTAGGGTTGAGAGTTCAGGGTGTCTAGGGGACATTCCCATTAGGGAATAAATCTATGCTAATGGCCCCTATGTCCACGCTTACTGGTCCCTTGATCACCCTCTCATTTAGAGTAGCTCAACTGCTCATTCTCATCACCTCTCCAAAAGCTTGAACAGAGCTCTCTCATCTCTGCAAATGAAACTCTCTGAAGCTTCAAACATGTCGTACAAATCTGAATAATGAGGCCCCTGAAACCCAAAATCTAATTGCTGAAAACCTAAACCCTCAACCCTAAACCCTAAAACCTTACCCCAAGCCCCAAACTCTGGACCGTAAATATGGATGCATGAACTGGTTCCTCATTGGATGACTATTGTAAACATTCGCTGGCCCTTCCTTGTCAGGCTTTATGTACTGAAATGCTGCATGACGCAAATTGAACAATGACCCTGAACCACAAGCCCATGACTCTAACCCCTAAGCCCTAAACCCTGAACGCTAAACCCTAAACCCTTAAACCCCTAAACCCCCTGACGCGCAAAAGTTTTAGAAATGTGCGTGATCCTCGCCCTCAAGCACATAGCCATCACAACGGCCGCACTGACCGGGCCTTAGCTACTCTAAGTAGCTGTAAAAATGGGATTGCTTTCAAGACCTTAGATTAACTTAGGACTTAGGGTTTAGGGTTTAAGGTGGGCCGCTGCTAAGGAACTTGAATCAGATCACCATTACAAGGAAGGCATGTTATACAAAGTATGGCATCTTAGTTCAATTTCCTAAACGGCAGCCCAGAAATTCAGGGTTTTCAAGTTTGTAGGTTCACGGCCTTCATGGGGGCGATAGAAACCAAGCGGTAGCTTAGAATGACTGAGTACAGTATGCAAGGAGTCAGCTCCTGCCGGTGTCCTGAATGTCAAACTCTTACGCTTCTTGCCCGGGATGTCGGGAAGCCAAGCTACGAGACAGTGCCCTAGAGGAAACAATCAGCGGGACTCCTACATTCTCTCCTAACTCAGACAGCCTCCTTTTCGGGCATAATCAAAGGATTCCAATAAAACGATACTGGGCGGCTTTTTTTTCGTTTACTCCACTCCCTACTGAGAACCAGCCAACAACCCCTTGATACTAGAAATCCTGCATGGCCTTAATTTACTACAGTACTAAAATTCCCAAGGTATAAGTAAGGTCCTTAGAATCAGCATTATTTTTAGTATCCATCATATTGCCATAAACTTCCACTAAGCTTAGGGTTTTGGGTTTAGAGCTTCCAGTTTCCGTTTCATTTTGACTTTGCTTGTCCATTCGGCTTTGCATTCTCGACCCTCTACCCATACCTCTGCGCCCTGAATATTAGATTATGTTTCATGTTGCATGTGCTTTTTCATCATGGGTATTACCGCTATGTTTCTCTCTTCCCAATAACCAGAGCTAAGAAGTTTGCACTTTATTGTAGAGACCCAAAAAGGAAGCCCAAAAAGTTTAAAGTTCTTCTATTCGCTGAGTAAGGTTTCCTTGTATCCCATCCTCGAGGGAGCTAGAGTTTCATTCTTGTGTTCCACCTTTTTTCCATTTGATTCTCTTCACTGTTTGGATGATACCCTACTAAGCCCCCCTGAACCCTAACCTCTAAACCCTAAACCCTAAACCCCTGAACCCTAAACCCCCTGAACCCTAAACCCTAAACCCTGAACCCTCAACCCTAAGTAGTAGCTTCCATTTTCTTTTCCATTATCCTATATAACCTCTACATAATCCCTATAGTTTCCATTTTCTTTTCCATTATCCCACAAGTTCATAGTTCGTAGCCAACATCGCCCAGAAACCTTGAGGCGATGCAGGCCAACAGACGTCCGCTCTGGAACTGCTCCTGCGCTGCGTGGCTCCGGGAGAAGTTTAGGGGTTTGGGGTCTGGGGATATATAATGGAACACAAAGGGGAAACTACTATAGTATATTCGGGCTTAAGGCCCCTAGGGTTGCGGAAGTTTAGGGTTCAAGGTTTAGGGTTTGGGTTGTGGATTGAGGATATGATATAGGGCCTAGGGTGAGGTTTAGGAATGCAAATTTATGGTGTAGGGTTGCGGTCAAGTTATGGTGGGGTTTGGGGTTTGGGGTTGCGGCGGGTGAGACGGTAGGTATATCACAAAACTGGCGCCATAATCGCAACGATACAGGACGGGTTACGGTTAGCGCCTAGTGTTTAGCGGTTGGATGGGTTTCCTACCTCATGGCTCATGGCGGGATAATCCAAAGCTCTTTCCAAACTTCTAGCCTGAAGGTCTACTCAAAGGTGCAGGATCCGCTGTTGCTTATGTTAGGGTTTAGGGTTTAGGATTTAGCGTTTAGGGTTTAGGATTGAGGGTTTAGGGTCTAGGGTTAAAGTGCTGAAAAGGGAGACCTTGAACAATCCAAACCTCTGGTAAATAACGTAGGAGCCATCAAACGGAAGCGACTGAGGCCCTAAACCCTGAAGGCCTCACGTCTTTTACATTGGAAAGCAGACACACATGAAATGAGGAGTGCACTCTAAATCCTCAAACCTAAACCCCTCAATCCTTCCATGCAAGCGCCATGTTCTTTACACCGGCCCTTCGGGGTTCCAAGTTCAAACCGAAGCCCTGATCCTGAACCCTAAACCCTAAACCCCTAAACCCCTAAACCCTAAACCCTAAAGCCAACCCTAGCTTGGGGAAGAAGCTGCCGAAAGCCCGCTCCTCCAACAGTGTATCAAGCTTGGTCCTTTCAGCAGGGTTAGGGGTTTTAGGGTTCAGGGTTTAGGGTTTAGGGATTTAGGGATTAAGGTTTAGGGTTTAGGGTTTATAGGGATTAGGCTTTAGGGATTAGGGTTTAGTGCTTAGGGTTCAGGGTTTAGCTTAGGGGGTGTAGCTATGAACTTGTGGGATAATGG
>CAJNIZ010005480.1:34928-47807 GCA_905231905.1 Symbiodinium pilosum
CCTACACCCTCAACCCTACACCCTCAACCCTAAACCCTGAATTGACTTGGGCAAAAGGGAAGAAGAAGGCGCTTAGCAGGCCGGACGTCCGGACCGTGATGGGTTTATATAGGGTTATATAGGGTTATATGGGGTTATGTAGGGATAATGGAGAAAATTGGAAACTACTACAGGGTTGAAGGTTTAGGGTTGATAGGGTTATATAGGGATAATGGAAAAGAGCATGGAAGCTACTATTTAGGGTTATGGGGTTTAGGGTTTTGAGTTCAGGGTTCAGGGCTTTAACTCCCCTTGCACCCAAAGGAGCTGACGAACCGCAACCCCACTGAAGCCTAGACGAAGGGGGCGAAGCTTTGACGAAGGGACGAGGGTTGGACGAAGGCCAGGGGCTTGGACGGACCTTGTTCGAGCTTTGGGCCGGTCCCTTGCGTTTACCCCAAAGGGCCCTTGGGGTGTAGAAATGAGGGTTATGCGTTTTAGAATTTACGGTTGAAGGTTTAAAGCTTAGGGCTCAGGGTGGAGAGTTCAAGGCATAGTGATGAGTTGAGTTTAGGGCTTAGGGCCTAGAGCCCCCCTTAAGTACATAGGATATGGGGTATATGGGGATCTTTTTATGATATACCCGAAGCCATATTCTACCTACTTAAGGGGGGCTATAACCCTTAACCCTAAGCCCTAAACCTTACTCTTGGGTAGGGCTTAGGGTTTAGGGTTTAGGGTCAGAGAGGAGATCTGGAGCCTCAAGATTTCATACGAGGTGTGTTTGTAGGGGTGGAACTAGTAAGGTCAGAGTCATATCTTAGGGTTTAGGGTTTAGGGTTTGGACCCCCGACCCAGTAATAGTGGCTATAAGGGATAATAAGGATTATATTAGGGCCTCCTAAGTCATATTCTCCTTATATGTACCATGACCCAAGTGGGGGATTTAATCTTGCTCTGCGCAGGTGTCTTTAAAGTCCCTTTACGAGTCAAAATTGGGGTGCCTATAGGGAACCTACAAAAGAAAAAGGACACGACTTCTGAGGAGATTATACTCTGACGGTATGCCTCTGGCTGTAGACGACGGGATTGCTACGAAAATCTCTACTTCTTGTAGCCCCAAACTAACATAGAACCCCATACAGCCCGGTTTTGAAAGGGCAGGCACCTTTGCAGAACCTTTTGGACTCCAAACCCGAAATCCTAAACCCTACACCAACATACCCCATCCTAACTTAGGGGAGGGTATCCATCTGCGTTTTTCTTTGTTTCAGACCTTTGCACACCCCCTAGTTTCGGGCTTTAAAGGTAAAGAGCTAAGGTTAAGGGTTTAATTAGGGTTTAGGGTTCAGGGTTTAGGACTTAGGGTTTCAGGGTTTTGGGTTTAGGGTTAGGGCTTCAAAGTATTGGGTTTAGGGGAAAATCCCTTTTTCCCTCTAGGGTACTGAGCCTGAGCCTCAAAACTGCTAAAAAAAACACCTTGGAAGTTACTGTGTTGTTGAAGATACTGTTGATACCAAAAAAATCCTGCATGACTTTAATATACTATAGTACCATTATTCCCAAGATACCCTAAACCCTAAACCCTAACCCTAAACCCTAAACCCTTAGGGTCATGCAGGATCTTTGGTATCCACCGTAGTACAAGGGCTACTGGAGGGATCTCGTCCTCCCTTGGCCTACTATACAAGAACACCAGCCTAAACATTCGCCCGAAAGTAGGTTTAGGGTTCAGGGTTTCGGGTTTAGGGTCATTTCTTTTTCTAAACCCTAACCCCAATAACAACCAGCCCTTAACCCTAAATCTGAACGCGAAACCCATACCCAAATTTTAGACCCTAAACCCAACCAAATTCTAAGCCCTAAACCCAAACCCCAAAACCAAATCCGAAATGTTAAGCCCCAAAACCCAAACGCAAGTCCTCAACCCCAGGCCCTGTTGCTTCAGGTATATCCCTAAACCCTGAACCCTCAAACCTAAATCCTGAACCCTAAATCTTGAACCCTAAACCCTAAACCCTGAACCCTCAACCCTAAATCTTGAACCCTAAACCCTAAATCTTGAACCCTAAACCCTAAATCTTGAACCCTAAACCCTCAACCCTAAACCCTAAACCCTGAACCTAAGCCCTCTTGCGTTTCCGCAAAGTGCAGGTCTACTCTCAGACAGGCTCCTGGCCAGCTACGGCTTTGGGATCTTTAGGAGTCTTTTGGGAGGGTTTAGGGGGTTTAGGAGGTTTAGGGGGGCTTATGGGGGGTTTAGGGTTCAGGGGTTTCGGGTTTAGAGGGTTCAGCGCTTAGGGTTTGGAGTTTCGTGAGGGCTTGCGGTTTAGGGCTGGTTTTGGGGAGTCAGTTAGGGTTTAGGCTTTAAGGCTTAGAGTTTAGGGTTCTGGCATAGGGCTTACGGATTTGGAGTAAAGGGTTAAACAGCGCAGGGCTTAAGGTTACGATTGAGGGCTTCAGATTTGGGGTCGCGCGGCAGAGAACATGGGGTTATGAGGTTATCAGTCCTTAAAGCGCCAGGACTAAAGAAGATCCTCTCTGCACTTCTATCAGGAAACTTCTACTTTTTTTTCGCAAGGTTTAGGGCCAATGTTTAGAGGGGTCTCCTTATATACCCCAATTTTGATGCTTAGTATAGAATGGGACTCCAGAACTCGGACCCCCAATCTCCAGAAACTCCCATACTTCAAGCAGTATAAAGTCTCTGTGTGCAAAATCTCTGTGTGTGTTAGGAAAATGCTTAATAAGTCTTAGATTGGCTTCGGGGATCTTAGGCATAGGGTTTTGGAGTTTAGGGTGTTTGGGAGGATTGGGGGCTCGGCGTCTGGGGCCTAGAGTTTACGACCTTGCCTAATTTCCGCTAAACCCTAAACCCTAAACCCCTAAACCCCAACCCCTAACCCCTAACCCCTAAACCCCTGAACCCTAAGCCCCAAACCCTAAACCCTAACCGACCTCCTCCCCCCCCCCGGTCACTGCGTTAGAAGAGCTGGAGTTAGATTCCTGGGTAAGGGACCACAGGCAAACGTCTCAAATGTGGAACGGTAAGTTTTTCGTGTTTTCTAAACCAAGAACCCTAAACCTTGAAGAATGCAGCGAATGCTGGCAATGCCGCTCTTGCGGCCCCTCAAGAGCCGATTACTTCAGAAGGTTTAGGGTTTGGGGTCTAGGGTTTGGGATTTAAGGTTTAGCGTTTGGGGTTGTAAGGGTTTGGGGTTTAGGGTTTAAAGGGTGTATGCTGTTCATAGGGTTTATAGATTTTTGGGGTTCAGGGTTCGGGTGTTGGGCTTAGAAGTAGCAATCGGGTTGATGTATAGGGTTTAGCTGCAGGAGTAAGTTTTGCATTCAGCGGTTGGGGTGGGTGGTAGCTTTCGGATTCACACGTTTAGGGTGGACCCTTCCCAAACAAAGATTAGACCCCCCAAAGAAGCCCTAAGCAGACTACAGTCCTTTGCAAATGAGGCTATACAATCGACCCTGAACCCTAAATCCTGAATTAGCTCCCATCCGTGCTTTTAGGGTCCAAGGAACCGGCATTGGTTTCGAATCTCTTCCCCCAAATACTGCATACCCCTCTATATTACATAGCAACACAGCTGGGTTGAGGGTCTAGGGTACCCCAAAATATGGTTTCTTATATAAAAATTGTACCAGTCCTGGGTGGAAGGATAGGGAGGGGGATCCCTAAACAGGTCGTTGAGCAATAAGACCGTACTTTCACCAACAAACCCAAAACCCAAAACCCTAAACCATAAACCCGCATCATCTCCTCTCACAAACCGTAGTCTGCCCGTTTTGGGCTTCCAGGTTTATTCAAGACCGTAAAACCCCAATTCAGAAATATGAACCCCAGACCTTCCATGCTAAACTTTGGACTCTAGAAGCATGGCACTAACTTTAGAATTTAGAATCTACACCTTAGACTCCAGGATCTGAATCACAGACTCTAGAATCTAAACCTTAACGCCCCAAGACACCTCTCGCGCAAGGAAGCACCACCAAGCGCGTGTCTTTGCTGCGCGCGACGCTGCGCGCCCTCGCAGCAGGCTGGGGAGCAGAGTGGTTCAGGGTTTAGGGTTTAGGATTTAGGGTTCAGGGCGTAGGGCTTAGGTAGGGTGTAGGGTTTTGAAATTAAATTGGAAGCTTAGGGCTTCGGATTTGGGATGTATGTTCAGAATATCCCTGGCTGGAATATTGCGAATACACTCAAGCGGACCATACAAGTTGAAGTCAATATTTCCTGCATAGTTCTTGGACATGGGGTCCTCACCAGGGAATAAATTTATGATTTTCCGAAACTACCAAATTGCCAAAAGGACCTTATGTCCACCCGTACCGGTACTCAGGTAACCCTACTAGACAATAGCTCAGTAGCTCATAAGTACACTCAAGCCGCATATGCGCCCGGAATTAACGTCTTTTGTTTCTTAGAACTTTGACTTTTCTAGATTCACACTACCTTAAACCTTAAACCTCGAAGCCAAAGGGTGAGGTCGGAGTAGCGCATCGGAACCTGTGCAGTCGAGATCACGCACGCCCCTGATCTTTAAACCGCTCCCCCGTAACGGCCTCCAGCAATGCTGGATCCCGATTTGCATGGGTACCCTGTACTCTTCAACCCCACGGTTTCTTGGGCTATTCATTATCAGGCTAGTTTTGGGGGTACCCTCTTGGTGGTTGTTGCTGGCGCCATGGGGCATTTTTGCAGGGATGTGAATATTCAAGACCAAGATTCCAAGGCATCCAAATGCAATACTACCCCGCCCGATTTTCAAAGTGTATCCCGCATATTTTCGTATACCACCATGGGAAGGCTCAGTATTTGGGGGCTGGGGGAGGTTTTAAACATTACGGGACGGCTATTACACCCTAAGCCCTGACCCTAAACCCTGAATTTCGCCTTGTAATACAGGCTTGTGGTTCAAGGTTTAGATAAAACTTGACGGCTGGGTCTAGGCGGGGTCTTGTACCTAAACCCTAAACCCCAAAGCCTACGCAACCCTAAACCCTAAACCCCAAACCCTATAAGGCTCAGGGAAGTTTCTGCCATAGAGGAAGGCGGCCCGAAGGCCGTCCAGATTGTTTCTACTTTCATGCGGTTTAGGGTTGAAGTTTTGGGGATTAAATTTTAGGGGGTTAGGGTTTAGTCCAGGGTTTAGTGTTGGGCTTGATAATGATAATGAACCTCATAACCCCCCTTGAAGGCTCGTGGGGGTTAGTAAGTGCTCATAACAGGGTCCCATTAAAACCTGGGTGCTTGATGACTTAGAGCTCACACTTGCCCCAAAGATCCTCGATATCAAGGGGTTCGGTCAGGATTTAGGGGTCTAGGAGTTCAGGGTTTACGGTTTAGGGCGTCAGAACCTCCATAATCGTCCCCTATATAATCCTCTATATGACACTTTTTTGAAGACTTTAGACTCTAAACCCTAATCCCTAAAACCTAAAACCTTATAGAACCCCCCTTTGAAGGAGTTTAGACCACAGCTCATCTGAACCCAAGCCTTCAAACCTCCGGGAAAATGTTCTTACTACACTGAAACTACAGGCCCGCAGTTATTGCAGAGCCTTCCCTAAACCCTAAACCCTAAACCCTACTCCCCAACCCTAAAACCCTAAACCCTAGAACCCTAAATCCTGAACCCTAAACCCTAAATTTCTCAAACCTAGGGCAGGATGCTGGCGCCTCTGTGCCTATGAAACTGCAGGGCAAAGGCCACCTTTCCATGGTGCTGTGTCTTGTAGGGTTTAGGGTTTATGGGTTTAGGGTTCAGGGCCTTTGGGGTTTAGGGTTCAGCCAAACAGGATAATTGCAGATTCCTGGTATTTGTCAAGACTGGGTCCCACATCAACCGAGAATTTTGGCTGGTGTCTAGGGCTTGCGGGTTAGGCTTTAGGAATTAAATGTACCATAATATGGGAACCAAAAAGAGCAGTAACTTAACTTAAGTTCCTAAACAGTAAACCCTAAACCTTAAACCCCCATTTTTGGGCTCTTGAACGACTCCCAAGTTCTTGTGACAGCCTCCCTTTTTTAAACGAAAACCTTGCTAGAGAACAAAACCTCTTAAATTTCTGTACGTGGACCGCCCTAAGCCTCAAAAAATCCATGGAATTCCCCTAAACCGTATATCTTAAACCCTAAACCTAATCCCTGAACCCCAAACCCAAACAAGATTGGTAGTTTCCCTAAATACGGGGACCCTAATATAGACCCCAAAATACTATAGTTCATTCTGGGGACCTCCAAAAAGGTACCCCTAATTTTGAAAAATCCTAAACCCTAAACCCTAAATAGTAGTTTCCATTTTCTTTTCCATTATCCCTATATAACCCCTATAAAAACCCTTTAAAGTCCCTATATAACCCCTATAAAACCCTTTAAAGTCCCTATATAACCCCTATAAAACCCTTTAAAGGTACCCCTAACGACCTTCCTTCAGCTGAGTCCTGGGCTGGGGCTACCAGGCCCTCCTTGGTTGCCTGAAGAGTTTGGGGCTTTGGGTTTGATGCTTGGGGCTTAGGGCTTAGGGTTTAGGGTTTAGGGTTTAGTGTTTGATGCTTGGGGCTTAGGGTTTAGGGTTTAGGGGGGCGTAGGGTGTGATTTGTTTTTCCTGTTTTTTGCCTTTCTCCGATGCTTGGGGCTTAGGGTTTAGGGATTAGGGTTTAGAGCTGTTGGCTTCAGGTTTTTTTCGTTTAAGGTTTAGGGCTTAGGGCTTCGGCTTTAAAGCATGGGGTTTACACATACGCGAGAGAACAGGAAGGGCCGAGTAAAGGTGTTGAGAGCTCGCAAAACCCAAGACCTCCACAAAAACCAAGACCTCCAAAGCCTGAACGCTCAGCCTAGGCCCTGACCCTAAAAATCCTAAACCCCTAAACCGTTCAGGGTTAAGGATAGAGGCGAAGACTGGTGGGAGCTGCAAATAGGGCATGCCAAACGTTGGTGAAGGCAGTCTGAACTCATGGTATATGGTTAAGGGCTTAGGGGTTGGGAGCTGCAGCAGAATGTGGATTTCCAACTTGCACGTTCAAGGCGTGTCAACTTATGTTGGGTAGGAGCTGTCGGATTGATTTTCAGAAGGACACACCTCGTATACGCTCCTAGCTATGCTCCCAAGAAAATCCAAGCCGCACACGCCAGAATCAAAGTTCGTCCCAGCTTCGTCTCGCACTCTTGGGATCTATAGGGTACGTAAGGCCTATATTAAAACCCTACTTAGAGCCCCCCAAATGGATTCATGAAGGCTACCCTAACAATAAGCAGGGTTCTATTCCCGGTTGTATGTGACTATTAAATCTCATGGACCCCAAACCCTAATCACTGAACTCTAGACTGTAGTCCCTAAATCCTAATCCCTAAACCCTAAACCCTAAAATCCTAAATCCTAAATCCTAAATCCTAAACCCTAAAGCCTAAACCCTAAAATCCTAATCCTGAAACCATAAACCCATATCGCTAAATCCTAGGCCCAAGCCACTAAACCCTTTTGAGGAACCCCCAGGTCTAATGCTTAGGGTTTAGGGTTTAGAGTTTAGGTTCTTTTTTTAGCGGACCTTTTTCCGGCTGCACGAAACAACCGAAATGGTGGTAGCAAGGCCAGAGGAAAACACAGAGTAACCTTCACAGCCATCCGGAACAACAGCTACGGCCACAGACTCCCGTTCCAACCCTCTAACCCCTCAGTAGCCCTTGCTGCACAAGCTCACAGGTCAGATCGCCTCTTGCCCTTGGCCATCACGACAAACACGGTCACGTGGAGCTTGAAAACCCTGATCTTCAGCAACATCCATCGACTCCATTTCCATGGGTTTAGGGTGTAGGGTTTACCTGGACCCCAAAGCTAGGGAAAAAAAGTTACCCGAAACACCTAAAAATAGCCCAAGAGGCTATTGTTCTACATATTCTTGGGGTTCAGGTAGGGTTTAGGGTTCAAGGTTTAAAGTTTAGACTGTAGGGTTTAGGGTTTTGCTGTAATCCCTCAACCCTAAACCCGAAACCCTGAACCCTAAACCTTGAACCCTGAACCCTAAACCCTTAACCCTAAGGTTTCGGGTTCTAGCCTCCGCCGCCGGAGTCGCAGTTTGAGCTGGCGGGGCGCCCGGAGCAGGGGGCCTGCAGCTGGCTCTGACATTGCCCTCTAGGCACCTTTTAAGGGATAGGGTTTAGGGTTTAGGGCTTAGGGTTTAGGCTTTAGGGTTTTGGATTTCAGGTCTAGGGTATAGGGCTTAGGGTTTAGGATTTAGGGTTTAGGATTTAGGGTTCAGGCTTTAGGGTTCAGGCTTTAGGGTTGGGATACAATAGGTACAAAGGGGTATAAACCCCCTTCAGAAGATAGAATATGGGGTATATGGGGATCTTATGATAATATACCCAAAGCCATACTCTATCTACTTAAGGGGGACTGTAATATGGTAAGGAATATTCTTGGGGGATATAAGACGTACAGTCGGGTTGTATAGTAGGGAAGATTTTTAAGGGATATAATTGGCAAAAAGGGGTGGTATAGTAGGGAGTATGTGTGGATGTACTTATGCAGACATATGTATGGATTCTTCTCCCTCAAAACAAACATGGAACTCCATAGAACCATTTTTGAGAGGACAGTAGTCTATATAGATTTCCTTCTAGGGTTCCTTATTCACTTGGAGAGCACAGTGTGGGTTTGCGGTGTACGGATGGGATTTGGAGTCTAGAGTGTGAGGCTCGGGGGTTGGGATTGAAATCATAGAAGTTGACACGTTGGTTTTCGTCCTGAGGGTTCAAGGTTTTGGCCCTTTGCCTTGGGTCAATTCTCTCTGAATGATCAGAATGAAACTTTCAAGGTATGGTTTAGGAAACTTTACAAGGAACATGCAAGCAAAAAATGCAACCATAAACTCTGAACGCTGTGGTATGCGCTTAGACGCGTGATTTGCGCATCTGGTGCACGCAGGCTCTAGGCCTCTAAGTCGTAAACGCTCTAAGACGTTAAACCCCAAAACTTCCCTAGAAGTCTTTATAATCACAAACCTTCACAGTTACAAGGTCGGGATCGTAGCTTCATGCTTGAAATGGCCTAGCCCAACCCTGGCTTCAGCTTCATCTTTAAGGGTTTACTGTTAAGGGTTTAGGGTTTTGGGTTGAGGGTTTAGGGTTGAGGATTTGGGATTTAGGGTTTAGGGTTTAGGCTTTAGGACGTAGGGCTTGGGGCTGAGGATTTCGGAGCCCTACACTGCAGGGAAACATAAGAAATTGCTCCGGACGTGCATCCTCCCTACCGCCAAGGAGATGTCGAGATTGTTTGCTGCTTGCTGTTGAGGGGTATGGGAAGTCTGAACTCCTAAGCCCTGATGCCTAATCCCTCACCCTAAACCGTAAACTGCGTGGATCTGATCTTTATGTTCGATTTGAGACCTCAAGATCTTCAGGCTTAAAGCGTCGAGTTCAGAGGCCTTTGTTTTCAAGCATAAACGTCTCTAGGGCTTAAGCTTTAGCATTTACGGTCTATAGTCCCCCCCTTAAGTAGATAGAAAATGACTTTCGGCTATATTATAATAAGATCCCCATATACCTAGGGGGGACCCCAAACCCTACTTAAGGCGGATTATAGGGTCTAGGGTTGAGGCTCTGCCCCCAGATCCTACTGACGGTTGGCTATCTGGTGCTTCGTGGGGAAAGACGAAACAAACAATGTAATCTTAATCTAAAGCCGTATGATCAGGGTTTTGGGGCGGTAGGGTTTGGGGTTAGGGTTTAGGTCGTAGGGGTTTAGGTTTTAGGGTTTAGGGGCTTAGGGGTTTAGGGGTTGAGGGTTTAGGTTTGTCAGGGTTTAGGTTTGTCAAACGCTACGAACTGCGCTCACATGTCGTTGAGCAAGCTCTCAAGTGCCGCGCACCTACAACGCTGGCAATACCATACTGGTGAACACCACTACAGTTTTGGGATGGACCGAACTGCTCGATGACAACCCTGTCAACCCCTAACCCTTGAACCCTAATCCCCAAACCCTCGCTAAAATCTAAGCCCAAAATTCAAAACACAAAACCATGAGCCTTGAACCATACACTGTAAACCCTAATCCTGAACCCTGATCCCTATCCTTGGGCTACGGGCACCGCACACAGAGAGGCTCAGGGCCGCGCTGGTTGCCGGCCGCCTTTGGAGGAGGCATCGCCTGATTGCCAGGATTAAAGGTTTGGAAACTTGGAGTTTTAGGATGGTTATTGTAGGGTGTCCCTAAACCATAAACCCTTAACGCTTTAGGGCTCGCGAGGCAATACATTCAAGGTTTAGTGGGTTCGGGTCGGGGATGTTCTGGGGTTTCTGGGTTTAGGGTTTGCGGTCCTGAGGATCTAGGATTCAAGAGGTTGAGCGATGGTGCGCGGAATTTTGAGCTTCGCGCGCAAGACAACATTCTCTAATTGATGGGCCTTCACTTTGCTGCCCGAGAATTGGTCATTTGGCTTCTTCTGTAGATGTCTACCCTTAAGTCATGGGCTTAGGGCCGTTTAGGGTTTAGAGATTAGCGGGTTGATCAAACTTTGGGCACTTAAATATTCGGCCATAGCACGTCAAGGGCCCAAAAGGAAGCATGATTTTGACAGCCTAGCATGTGGCACCATAAATTGACAAACCATACACAACTTACAAGGAATGAATGCACATGGCATGAGGAGATGCATGCATGGCATTGCAACCTATCGCTTCAAGAAAGTAGGCTGGGCCTTGATATTAGGGTCCTTACTATAATGTCCATTAAGGGGAGGAGGTTTTGTAATCAGGGGTCTACATGAGAGCCCTAAACCCTTAAACCCTAAATAGTCGTTTCCATTCTCTTTTCCACTATCCAAATGTAGCCCATTAATCAGGGGTCTACATTAGAGCCGTAAACCCTAAACCCTAAATAGTAGTTTCCATTTGTTCCATTATCCCGATATAGCCCATTGATCAGGGGTCGACATTAAATCATGAAGAAAACGGTGTCCGGCGTCCGTCGATCCGCTCAGAATCCGAAATCACCAGGGTGTAGGGTCTAGAGTTTAGGGAAGAGGGTTCACCCTAAACCCTAAACCCCTAAACCCTTCAACCCTAAATCTAGGGTTGAGGGCACCCCTAGGCCATCTTGGACACCATCGGCCCTGCATGGCGCCTCCAGACTCTCTCCCGCCACATCCGAACGCATGCCGTGATACCCTGGATAACTGGATTGCTGTTTAGAAACTTAATATGGGTATATAGGGTTTAGGCTATATAGGGTTTAGGGTTTGGGGCTTAAGTTACCACCATGAGTATATGTAAATTAAGTTCCTTAACAGCAATCCAGATAACTTAGGTACTGTCCCCAACCTGTAACTGGTAGACAACTAACATGATACACGACCTGTTATATTCAAATGTTGCAAACTGGCAGCACCCAACCCTAAACCCTAAACCTCAAAGCCTGAACCCTAAACCCCAAACCCCAAACCCTAAACCCCAAAACCCTAAACCCTAAACCCTTGATACTGCAACAACCGGAGCACCTCTGCTTCGTTTGGCTCTTTGCCCTCATTTTCCGCCTGCCAGGGGAAGGTAGACCCATGATTAACAAACACCCTCCTTTTGAGGGCCTTTCTTTTTAAAGGATCTCTTCTTATCCCTATTTGAGTAGCGCTTGTTTGGCGGTTAAACCCAGTAAGACTATCTTCCTTATATAGAATACTATACCCCAGAAGGAGGATATAATCTTACTCTATATTGGGTATCATAGTATCCCAAAACAAAATACTACAATACTACTCATTTAGGGGAGGGGGTTTGTTAATCAAGGTCGGGGGTAGATAAAGGAGGGCAGATGAGCGTCTAACCTCCCAGTATCCCCCTGAATAGGTCCTTTTGGGCTTAGGGTTTAGGGTTTGGGGTTTAGGGTTTAGGGATTTAGGGCTTAGGGTTTAGGGTTGAGGGTCTCAACTCCTAGCATCCCCCTGAATAGGCCCCATAGTAGTCCGCTACGAAAGCACCTATAGACTACAGCTCAGATGATGTTGAAGGATTTCGGGCTGAGGGTGTAGCCTTCTACCCCCTCAAGCCTGAACCCAAACCCTGAATCCTCTCTGCATGAAGGTTCGAAATCAGAGTTTCCAAATAAGCCAAGCCCCGAACTTGAGACCCCCAAACCCGCATAAACCCTCCACCCTCAATTTGTGCTCACGAGCTATGAAAAGAAGGTTGAAGGTTGCATGTGCCCCCCCAGGAGGGGTTTCACTTCAACAGCTTCGCAAAATCGGCTTAGAGTTCAGGGTCTCATGGGTCACATGGTCTTAGCGGGACCTGGTTAGGGAGTCGCCAAGACATGTTCCCTCTTTTTTAGGGTACCCCAGACATAAGGGGTGTAGAATACTATGGACTCAGAGGCGGGCCACGTTTGTGACAACCTACCTTTTTCAACCTGTACCAACCTACCCTAAACCCCAAGGCCTAAACCATGTAACGTACTTTCTCTCTTCTAGGAGAAGAAACCCATTCCTGTTTAAGCTGCATGTTAATCCTTCGGCCCAAAACTCTGAACACTGCTAATCATGCCACAACTCCAAACCCTAATCCCAACAAACTCGACCCTGAACCCGAAACCCCCACCAACCCCTATCCTCTACATCGCAAGCCCCAAACCCTAGACTCCAAACCCTAAACCCAAACCCTAAACCCCTAAACCCCAAAACCCCTCAAAACCCCTTAAAACCCCAAAACCCCAAAACCCCAAAACCCCAAAACCCCAAAACCCCAAAACCCCAAAACCCTATACCTATGTAGCCCCCTATACCCCAAAGCCTAAAGCCACAAGACCAAGCAGCCGGGAGCCTCGCGAACTTGCCTCCCTGCCTCTCCTGGAGCCGAGGCCTTCTTCTGTAAGATGCGACTTACTGGGTTGCTGTTAAGGA
>CAJNIZ010005480.1:55571-66418 GCA_905231905.1 Symbiodinium pilosum
TTTAACTTGGATACTGCCCCCACTCAGTAACAGTTGGATAATGATTATAATATGGTTATATAAAGCCCCTGATAGGACCCCTAATATAAACTGTTACTGGGTGGGGGCAGTACCCAACCTAAACCCTAAACCCTAAACCCTAAACTCTAAACCCTAAACCTTTAGGGGCACCAAAAAACTGACGGAGTGCGTTGTGTAACCTCTGAGACGGTCAGTGAGGATCCTCAAAGAAAAACTTTGCGTTTTCGGCGTAAACCCCAAACGCTAGACCCTCAACCATGATCCCCTAAACCCTTCATCCCTACAACCTAAACCCAAATTCCTAAACCCTAAACCCTAATTCCTAAAACCTAAACCCCAGTCCCTAAACCCTAATCCCTCATCATTAGACCCTAGACCCTAGACCGCGTCTTAGGGTTTTGTTTGGTGGTGGCCGTTGCAATTCTAAGCCTTGGGGTTGATCTGACGGGGGGGCAACCAACAATAATAAAGGGACTTTAATGGGAACCTTCAACAGGGAACCCCACTTAGGGTTTAGGTTTTTGGGTATAGGGTTATAATGGATTATAAGGACCCTGGTAGCTATATTCCTATTATATTCCTATTGTATATTCCTACTATATTCTTGGGGTTCCCTGCTTGGAGTTCCCATTAACGTCCCTTTAAATAACAAGAAGCAGGGTTCAGCTCTTTGAAAGGGTTTAGGGTTCAGGGATAAGTTAAGGGTTTGGGGTTTCGGGTTTAAGGATTAGGGTTTAGGCGTTCAAACGGTTTGGGGTTTGGGGTTTAGGGATTCGGGTTTGGAGTTTCGGGTTCAGGGATTAATTAGGCTTTAGGCTTTGAAAGGGTTTGGGGGTAAGGGCATTGGCGGCTTAGGATTAGGGTATCGGGCTTCAGGCTCAGGACTCAGGGCTTAGGGTTACAAGCAACAAGGGTAGACCCCCACGCCCCAAATCCCCCACAACCAGTCGTGGTGACATATACCGGCTTAGGATTTAGGGTTTAAGGTATTACCCAAAGTACCCTCAGACCCTAAAAATTATCAAATCATAAAACACCAAGCGCAAATGCCTGTATCTTGGGTACATAGGTTCCTGCCCTAGACACGAAGATCTTCTCAAACATGCAGTCTGGTGCCCAGGTACCGTAGACAAGAAGTCTTTGGGGCATGCGCTCACTGGCAACATAAAGGGATGACAAGGGATAAGGTATGATAAGGTGCTTAGGAAATATCAAAACGGACACTGCTAGGGATGAAATGCGTATGGCGTTACTTCGAGTTTCTTAAAAAGTAGTTTCCATTTTCTTTTCCATTATCCCAATATAACCCCATATAACCCCTATAGAATCCCTATATAACCCAATATGATCGCTGTATAATCCCTACATGCAAGGGTTTGGAAAAGGTTTGGAGTTGGGGCTTACCTGGAGGTGCATTTGACTAGCAACTGCTTATGGCAGACGTCCTAGCTCTACTTATAACGGTATAATGACTGGAATAACCTAAGGCCAATGGAAAAAATCGAAATAAGCCTCCAGCACCTCTTAAAGGCAGACCCCAAGTCACTGGGAACCTGAAAGTAGTAACTTGACAGTATCATAACTGCTCCCTAGGCCCATGGCCTACAAAGGAGTTAAGCAAATTGAACCGGCCCCAAAGATTCAAATTCTAAAGCCAAAAACCCTAAACGCTACATCCGAAGCCCTACATCCCAAACCCTACACCCTGACCTTTACACCCTAAATCCCTCAACCCTAATTGGGATTATGAAAGGCATCCACTCCCCGAGTTTCCTGAGAGCACCAGTAAGTAAATGCGCGCCAATCGCCGAGCTACCCCTCCCCCTTCTACTTGCCGGTGGTTAGTAGGGAATGAAGTAACATAGCCCCCATTTAATCCCGGACTGGTCGCTAGTTAGTAGGAAATCAAGGAATATATTTTACAAGGATTCTGTGGGGGTTATATTCCCTTATTCGCTACTAACCACCAGTAAGTCTACGGCTACTCTGCCGAAATCCTGCATGACCCTGTAAAATACTCTGCAGCCATAATTTAGAAGGCTTTTTGATATGGCTTTCGTAAATAGTGTCACTTCAGATTTCGACACCTATAAACCATGCCGCCCAATCCCACCCAACCCTAAACCCCAAAACCTGAACCTCGAATCCAACATGACCCCTATAAACCCTGCAACTCCTCTAAAGGAACACTATTTTGGGAACTGAACCCAACTTAAACTACAGGTCTTGGGTCAAGACCCTGAGCTTGAGTTTGCAATGTCACCCCTCCCACTATTAATGTCAATATTTACTATATACTATTATTACTATTATTACTATTATTACTGTATATTCTTATTACTGTTCTTATGATCAGAATTATAACTATTAATGCAGTAGGGTTTACCTCCCCCCAAGGCACTTGTCATCCGCGACGTGACAGTTCAGATAGTCGCACTCCACGGATTCCCGGCGGCCTAGTCGAGGCTTTCTGACGCTGAGGGCTTTTAGGGTCGTTGGGAACTTCTGAAAATGCGGGTGGTTCTAAGCGATCATATGTACTTTTCTTAGAACAGGCATTTCTATAAGAACAACTTTGTTAGGGACCAGTTCCTGGCCACCCCATATCCCTAATCACTCAGGCTGATATCGGGCTGCTACTTGGCTTAGGGTTTTGGGTTTAGGATTTAGGGCTTAGGTATTAGGTTTTAGGGTTTTGGGCTTAGGTCGTTAGGTCTTAGGGTTTCGATGGTAACTGGCAAGTAAGCAATGAAGGAATGGGTGGTACCCATGTGCCTAGAGTAATACATGGGCTTTGTAAACTGGAGTCCCTTTTGGAGAGTCCTTACACATGTGCTATAGTCTAAAGCCAACATGTAAAAGGTATTAATTCTGTTAAAATGCTGCGGGCAGGGACTAGCTTCAACTGTAGCACTCCTATTCTGGCTTGCTGTTAAGGAACTTGCACTCAGTTGCCATGATACGGGTCTATGATGAGTCATAGGGTTTCCGTATCGAAGCAACTTAATTTAAGCTCCTTATCAGCAACCCAGTATCGCAGTGTTGGATGGGGGTCTGGATGGAGTACGTTCCAGCAGGCTCGGACTATCATGCACCAGCTTCCCCATAAGTTCTCCTACCTCAGTGGCCTAACGAGCCTGGGTTCAGATCTTAAACCCTAATGTAGACCCATGATTAATAAACCCTCTCCCTTTCAGGGCCGTACTATTAGGATCCCTATTAAAATCTCTACTAAGGGGAGGGGGTTTATTAATCAGGGGTCTACGTTGAGCCCCAAAATCCCTAAACCTTCAAACCGCATGCCTAGGTCTAGAACCAAACAACATAATGAAGGGGACGCAATGGCTAGAATGTGGAGCAGAGTATACGACCAAGTATACAACCATGATATGAGGATTCTAGTGGGTGGCTGCTAAGGAACTTTCATCAAGTGATCATAATATGCATATATGGTAATTAATGTGGTTTCCCCTATATATTCACTATATTTAAGTCCCTTAACAACAACCCAGTCTAGGGGAGTAGTGTTCGTACTTCTTCAGGCTTCTGTATTATCATCACCGTATCCACAATACCATACGTGTATCATTGTGGCCTCAGGCACAGGGGAGGGGCAGGCAATTTTATCGTACCCTAAACCCTAAACTCTAAACCGTGTGTTGTTTGGGCTGGAGGCTCGAGATTTCTGATTCGATTTTGTAAGCTCCGCTGCACATGATGGGCAAACTTAAGCCAATTGGTGGAGAAGTTGGGGGGGCAGTACGAGCGGTGGCAGGGACCCCATGACAGATCGTAGGTGAAGGGAGTCGGAGGGATTTAGGGTGTAGGGGGTTTGGGGTTGAGGGAGTCTAGGGATCTTTTGGGTTTAGGGTTTAGGGGGTAGCGTTAAAGTTTTAGGCCTGAACAACACATCCAAGGTCCAAGCCCGATACTGCAGGCTTCCTTCTCCTTCCTCCCGTTCCAACCATGAAGTACGGGCCACTACCGTTGATATTTAAGGGTCTCGGGTTTAGGGGCTGCATGACCCTATAATACAACAATCCCCTATTTCCCAGTGCTGAAGGTACTCAAAATCATGCAGGATTTGTAGTATCTACCCTGGTGCAGGCCCTTAGAACTTTTGCGAGGGTTGCAGTGGCCCTAATGGGTATGCAGATATACGAAGATGGAAAAAAGTCAGGACCCCAGGATATGAAGGTGCCGTACAATAGGGACCCGCAGCTTTAAGTTCAGACCCCTGTTCATGGTCCAGCAATGAGCCCCGCGCGGTCATTCATGCCACACCGAATGCCTCAGCTGACATATGATCTGGCCAGGGTATATTTGAACCTTTAGGCCCCCAAAAGAGGCACGTAAGCAGAAAGTTGCTACATGAAAAGTCTAAGAACCCTGCCTAGGGGTTACGTACATCTACAACCGGCCAGCAACATCCTCATGACAGTCATGCGGCCAGTATGGCCCCCTTCACTTGAAGCCCTTACCAGGGATTATTGAGGAATATCGATGCTTATGATGAGGGTTCATTAGTTCTGATGACTGTTGTGGGGTTGGATTTTGGTGGCGCCCATGGCAGTCCTATGAGTTTGGGAGGCCGTGTAGGCTGCTTCTCTACTTGTGGGTTTCCCAAAATGAGGGGTACCTTGCTGGGGGTCCCGCAAACCAGGATTATATTATTTTGGGGTAAGAATGGGGTTCCCATTTTGGGAAACTACCACTTGTGTAACAGGGAACGTACTTGGACATACACTCGGCTCGTGCAAGTTGCCCATATTATAGATGTGGCTTTAAGCCAATGATTCATATGAGCTACGGACTAAATTTAGGATTCAGGATTTAGGGCTCAGGGTTCAGCAATTATATGAGCTACGGACGAAATTAATGTTGGGGGGGACCTATAGGGGAATATAAACTGTAGGGTTTTGGGGGGGACCTATTCTGGGATATACTACAAATTTCGTCCAGGGCTCATATGTTCACTGGGCCCCATGAAGCGTCAGGCAACGGGAAGCAACATTCATGCGGTTTAGGGTTTGGAGTTTAGGGTTGAACTTGAAGTGCTGACCCCCCAGACATTTGCTGACGAAGTGAGGGATTGACAGTAACTGTACTGTAGGTGCTGAAGGTATCCTACACAACAGTTGTATGGGTAGTTCCCAAAACGACAGTCCCATTTTGATACTCCTACATATCAGATGCTAATGAACAAACCATGTAGGCTCATATTGAGGCCCCTATAGTAGCCCAAACGATACGCCTCTGCTACTTACCCCCTGTATGAGCGGCTGTATTGTACTGGATCCCTACAGAAACACGCAATTTTGCCAACCTACCAGATACACAACTTTTCATGGGGTGACTGTGCTGGCTGAGCTTAGAGCCCACGCTTTTGCAAGGATAGCGATTCTTGTAGCTTTCGCGATTCCATGGTTTTCCTGAGAATTTCCCGACACCCCAGACCCTCAACCCTTAAACCCTGAACCCTTAAACCCTTAACCCCTAAACCCTAAACCCCTAAACCCTTAAACCTTAAACCCTAAACCCTTAACCGTTAACCCTTAAACCCTAACCCGGAAACCTTTAGCCCTAAACTCTGCACCCTAAACCCTGAACCCGAATCCCAGAGCTTGTTGCCGCCAGCTAGCGTCCTATTCGGGGAAAGCCAGTGGTCTCGTCACCAACGGCAATGCGGTTGGCAGTCTCCTCTTGAAAATGCGGAGGCTTAGGATTTAAGGTTGTGGGATTTGGGGTTTAGGGTTTAGGAGGTTCACGTGGCAATTTCTTGCAAAAAGAATCAAATCAAACCCCATCAAGTACACCTCAACATCCAAACAGACCCTAAGGCTTCTCAGCATAGGACTTGAATGTTGTTGCTAATCCGCACCGGTTAAGGTATGCACGAACATGTACGCAATTTGGAGCGAAAGCCCCAAAGGACCCTCGGAGACCTTGAGCGTACAGGGTCCTTCGTCAGGGGCTTTGCTTGGAGAAATTCCAAACCCCCATAGCAACCCTAAACCCTAAACCCTAATCCTCAACCCGGAGTCATTCCTCTACGAACATCTTAGATGCCATCGCGCCGTGGGAGCTGCTTAAAATGACGAAGCCCGCCTCTTTTGTTCTTAGTTGGGAGGGATGGCGGAATGGAAAAGACACTGGAAAGCAACTGTACGTGGGGGGGTATGGAGAATATACGGGCTGCTATCGGGATTCATGTCTCCACTATCCAGGAAACCAGGAAGCAACTCTATCAGATGACACTGGACGACACTGGTCCTGAGAAGTGCCTACGCTGTCGCACGCTCCTTCCCAAAAATCAACGCATGGGAGTCGTTTTTGCTGAGCCCAGAAGCCCTGAACCCAACGTCCCAAATCCAGAAAACCAAAAACCCTGATAAGATCCTAAACCCTAATTTAGACCCTAAACCCTGAACCCTAATTAAACCCTAAACCCTAAACCCTAATCAAGCCCTAGGTGCTTTGGCAATTCTGTCCTGCATACGGAGACCTCGGCAACTACCCTTGCTTAAGGGATTACAATAGTACCCCTCAAGAGTACCCCCCCAGGGCTTAAGGAGCTAATAAGGACTATATAGGGCTTAATGAGGCCTAATAGAGTTCTAAATCTGGGGGGCGTACATTTGTGTGTGTACTTTTGTAATCCCTTACTTGCTTGGTTCTAGAGTTGACTTACCTTTGGTTAGCTGGGAAGGAAGGAAGGAAGGAATGGAAAAGAGAATGGCAAGTACTATGAGGGGTTATATAGGGACCCCTAAACCCTAAACCCCTAAACCCATAATGGATTATTTAGGGACCCCTAAACCCCTAAACACAGAATGGGCTATATAGGGACTGCTATTCAGGATCCGCTCCTTCATTCCTAGCTGACCAACGGTAAGTTGAAAGCCTGAGGCTGCTTAGGGTTTAGGATCTAGGACGTAGGGTTTAGGGTTTACTGTCTAGGACTTAAGGCTTAGAGTCTAGCATTTAGGATTTAGGGTCTAGAATTTAGGGATTAGGAGGATTTAGGGTCTAGGAGTCTAGGATTTAGGGTTTCTGGGACTAAGGGTTAACGATCCCTACATCAGTAGAGCGGGGCTTTGGGGTAAAAAAACACTATCGTTATACACGCGTCACAAGCTCACAGTTTCCGAATTCTTGAAGCTTCTAGGTTGTGCCCAAGCACTTTCAGGACTTCGGTTAGAGCATTTCTGCCCGCTGCTTGCCACGCAACTGGGGAGTCGGCCAGAGAGACCGCTCCATTAAGGAGTTAAGCTTCTTGGTTTCTTTTGTTTGGTACGCGAGGTTTTCGGTTGAGGGCTTTGGGTTGCTGGTTTGGGGTGCAAGGTTGGGGGGTGGGATTGCTCTATCCCAAGCCTTAAACCCTAAATCATTGTAGGGTTTAGGGTTTAGGGCTTCAAACCCGAAACCCTGCACCCTAAGCCCCAAATCCCGAATCCCAAGCCCTAAACCCAAACCCTAAACCTAAAGCCGAGCCAAACACTGCCAAGACTGAACAGCATGGGCTTTCTCCACTTATTGTAAAGGTCTCAATTATTAGGGGTGTGGGGCTTAGAGTTTAGGGTTTCAGGTACCCAGGGACAGAGGTAAGGATAGAACAATAGAACATCAACTGAGCATAAGAAAATGGAAAATGAACTGGCAGCTGGTCTTATGTGAGATTTTATAATGATTGCCCTAAACCTGTTTCCATAAATGCGGAACCCCAGTATGGACTCCAAAATACTATAATCCTTATTATAATTCTAGAGACCCAAAAAGAGGCCCCTAATTATGGCAACTCTGATTCCCATAGACCCAGATTCCATGAATTGTCCATCTTCTTTATTTGATAACCCTAGATAAACTCTAATCCCTTAACCCTAAACCTCATGTATCGGCTAAATCCTAAACGCTAAACCCCAACCCCAAAACCCCCAAACCCTAAACACCAATAGAGACCCCACAAGCCGCAAAACGGGCAGGTGACAGTTCGCCGAAACCCTGCGCCCTAAAATACCTAAACCCAGGGTTAGAGGGTTAGGGCTTGACTAGGGTTTAGGTTTATGAGTTTAAGTTTTAGGGGTGGTTGACTTCACACAAGGGTTGAAGGGTTTTGGGTTGGGATTTATGGCTTGAGGTTTACGGTTTAGGCTTTAGGGTACTCTTCTCCCCAAAACCACAACTAGAAAACCCCCAGAAGCTACTTGAAGGTTCAGCACCTACTTAAACGGTTGAGGGTTTAGGGCTTAGGGTATGCAGACCCTTGATTAATAAACCCCCTCCTCTTTATAGGCCTTAATGTTAGGATCCCTTATTAGTCCCTTTTAAAGGAAGGGGTGTTATTAATCACGGGTCTGGGTTACTTGTCTGGGTTACCTCTAACTGCAGTAACCTACATAAGACCCGGCTATGCAGTAAACGTAATGAGACTTACGCCACCATATCCTATGACTGAGTTCTCATGTCGGTAAGCTAAGTTTTAAGCCACAATCCTTAATCCCAACGCTGAACCTCAATCCCTGAACCCTAAACACCAATCCCGAATCCCTGAACCCTAAGCCCTAAACCCTAATCCCTAAACCTTAAACCCTAAACCCCCAACCCTAAACCCGGAACCCTACACTCCTACCCCCCTTCCCTGGAACACACCTTGCTCCGTGAGGTCCCGGCAGGCTTGCTGGATGGCCACTGCCTCTGCTAGCACGAGCTTTGGCGTGCAGGGCTTCTAGTCCCCCTTAAGTAGATAGAACATAGGGTTTAGGCAGTTAAGGGTTTAGGGTTTAGGATATACTCCCCCTTCAAGTAGATAGAATATAGGGTTTACGCAGTTTAGGGTTTAGGATATAGTCCCCCTTCAGTAGATAGAATATGGGGTATGTGGGGATCTTCTTATAATATACCCAAAGCCACATTCTATCTACTTAAGGGGGACTATAGGTTCAGGTAGTTTCTGGCGGTGGTTGGAGGTTTAGGGTTTGGGGTTTAGGGTTCAGATTTTAGGGTCAAAGGTTTTGGGGGTTAGGCTGTGGGGTTCAGGTCTTTACTGTCTTTGTCGTTCAGGGAACAATGCTTGCTTGAGCTATTGAGTAACCGACTCCGCGGTACTAAGCCTTGCGCACCCGCCCCGTTAAAAAAAACAATGTTCCCAATACAGTCCATTCACCATATTAGGGGTGGGGGTGTTGACTTGGGGCGTACTACGGAAACTATGGGACTCATTGCCCAGCATACAGCTACCGGTGCGACCGCAAGTAAGGCTTGAAGCTCACAGACACAAGGTATTTGCTTGAAGGTTTTTGGGATGCTGCTTACTGCTGGGCTTATCAGCCAATGTATAATCCACCTAGATGGACCTATGTAGGCTACCCAAATTACAAGTACGATTATACGCCGAGATATGAAATTCCAAACCCTATCAAGATTCAAGTAGGATTCATGGGTTTAGGGTTTAGGGTTTAGGGTTTAGGGTCTAGGATTGCACACCGCCGTTGCTGCGGCTTAAGCCTGTCTGAATTCGTACTTCGTAAAAAGGACTTTGGCATTCCCAACCGACAAAATGAGGAACACATTCTGGCCACATGAGCCATAATCTAAATTCCTAGTATCACCCTTAATCACCCCTAGAGTAGTCCCGTAGACAATCCCGTAGCTAAACCCTGCCAGTAAATATACTCCCCTATATAGTCCCTCGTTAGCACTTATTGAACCCCCTTTACGGATTTAGACCCTAAACCCTAAACCCTAAATCCTGGACCCTAAACCCCTAGAGAATCCCCCCTTTAGGGAGTTTAGATGATGGCTCATATGAGCTATAGTCTAAACTCCTAGTATCCCCCTTAATAACCCCTATAATACTCCCCAATATAATCCCCTCTTTTTGCCCCCCTCGAAGGAGTTTAGATGATGGCTCATATGATAAGTATACAAGGAATATTGAGCCATAATGTTGCTATTTATCCCTAAACCCTAGACCCTAAACCCTAAGGAATATGGAGCCATAAAATTGGTAATCATTTAGGCCCCATATGATAGCGGGTTCCAATTCTGGGGGGTTGGGATTGTCAGCATCCTCTTCACTCCTCGGCTTGGCTTACGGTTTAAAGCTTGTGGCAACGAAGTCTTAGGATTTAGGGATTTAGGGATTCAGGGCTTAGGGTTTTTTTTCAGGGATTTAGGGTTTAGAGTTTAGGGTTTTGGGTCTAAGGATTCGTGTTACGGTTAAGGGTTTTGGGTTTTGGGCAGTGTTTAGGGCGCAGACTTTAGAGTGTCGGGTGTCCGTTTGGGATGTTCAGTCAAGGGCAAGGGCGGAAACTATCAGAAAGACCCACCATGCTACCACGGATCAGCTATGACCAGTGACAAAGTGCCATAAAGCGCCAAATCAACTTCCAACCCCAATCCCTGACGCTTAAATGCCAACTGCTAAACCAAAGTCCTCAACCCCTCATCCCCAAACCCAACCCCTGAACCCTTAGCTCCACGAACCTTCAACATCCGTTTGCACTGAATAGATGAAACAAACTCTTCAACCTGTAGTGGCTTCTGGTAGAACTAACTGGGCATGCAAAATGCTATTTGGTGATTCTGGAGTAAGTTGAGAACCTCAAGCGGGGCTGAGTTGAAACCCTTTTCTACGAGAGCAGCATATCAGTCACTGCCAATCCCAATGCTTCCAACACTGTCTTGACATCAACAACCCCTGAATTTCAAACCCCTAAGCCCTGCAACCCCCATGTGAAGTCAACCACCCCTAAAACCAAACCCTAAGCGCCAAACCCTAAAACCCTAAAACCCTAAACCCTAAAACCTTAAACCCCAAAGCCTAA
>CAJNIZ010005480.1:75071-93803 GCA_905231905.1 Symbiodinium pilosum
AGATCGTCCTTATTTGCTACTTGAACCTTGGGGTGGCTTCTTTTGGCAGGATGGTATTACGCTTGAGGGTTTAGGATTGAGGGTAAACCCTAGACCCTACCTGGACCCTGGATGTCCTTCCTTTTTGGGGTTATGTCCTATAAATTTGTAGGGTATACCCCCAAAAAGGTAGGACATCCAGGGTCTAGGTAGGGTTTAGGGTTCATGGGGTTTGCGGATTTAGGGTTGTTGGACCAGGGGCCTTCTTGGAAGGCCAAGGCTTTCTCATCGACGGCTTCCCTGCTACCCTGGCGGCTTGAAGGCGTGAAAGGTGGGTTTTAGGTTTAGAAGCTTCTTTTTAAGGGCTTGGGGGTTCAAGGGCAACGGTTTATGTTGCAAGGTTCCTTTGTGGGGTCTCAGGTTACCGGTCAAAAATGTTGTCGGGGGTGTTTGTATAGGGTTTAGTTGGAGGATTCCCTAATCCCTGAACCTTAATCCCTAAACCCGAATCCCTAAACCCCACGCCCCTACTTGTAAGTGCGCTTATTTCAAGACGGGTTCAGGGTTCACTTCGGTAAGTTTTGGAGCCCTATACACATGAATTTTCTATAGCTCCATAGGGACTATATAAGGATTCAGGGACCCTAAACCCCAAACGACTCTGAGGCCGACCATGGGGCGCTTCTCAAAAAAACGCCTCCATGGAATCACTGCTATGCTACACGCTTACTCCCCCTTCAAACCCTAAACCCTAAACCCTAAAGCCTAAACCCTAAACCCAAAACCCTAAAGCCTAAATAAGCCCGGATTAAAACCTGATCTGGTGTCTGTTTTGGGAGAGTAAACGGGAGTAGTGTAACATACCATAATCGAATCGGACCGAGCCATAAATCCTAAACCCTACTCGGATTTCGAGTTTAGGGTTTAGGGATTAGGGTTTCGGGTTTAGGGATTAGGTTTTGGGTTTAGGGGGTTTAGGGTTTTAGGATTTTGGGTTTAGAGCGAACATCCCCAAGACCCAGACCCACCGCATTTTCACAGAGCCCCCGCATCTAGGAATCTGCCTTGAGCTGGGCCTCTCCTCATATGCCTCTGCTCCTCCTTGATTAGGGTCTAGGGTTCAGAGTCTAGGATTGAGGGTTTAGGGCTCAGGGTCTGGAGAACGAGCCTCTGCTGTTTGTTTGCGGTTTGAGCTGTTCTTGTCATGCCGTCTTCTGGGCATGGACGCGTCTTGTGCTGTCTCTACGCAGGTCGGAATGCGGATGGACTTGGTCGAGGCAAGCCGCTCGTGTTGGGTGTTGGGGTTTAGGGTTTAGGGCTTAGGGTTTATTGCTTTCTTTCAGTCCAGGATGTGTTGTGCAGGGGTTTAAGGTTCCTTTGCCTATAAGTAAGTGGTATACGGAAGCTTGCTTGTGGCAACTAAGCTGCATCCCCTGACGCCCCTAAAGTCTTAACTAGACCCCAAACCCTAAACCTCAAACCCTATCCCTGAACCCTTAACTTTCTCCATTTTTGGAAGACTACAAGCCTCAGCTGTAACAGCTGAGAACAGGTTTAGGGTTTAGGGCCAAAACATCCCCCCCGAAGCAAAAGGCCTCAGCCCTGAATCCATCACCCTAAACCCATAAACACTGCCCAAAAACCCTAAACCCCCTAAACCCCCTAAACTCTCTGAAGCCCTAAAACCCTAAACCCCCTAAACCCTAAACCCTCATCTTCCCAAACCCTAATAAGCCCCCAAGTACTCTTCATGATGGCTTGAGTAACTAAAATACAGAGGCTTATAGAATCAGAGGAAAAGGTTCAGAGGTTTAAGGTTTAGGGCTTTGGGGCTTTAGGGTTCAGGGTTTAGGGTTTAGGCCTTAGGGCTTAGGGTTTAGAGCTTTAGGGCTTAGGGTTTATTAGGGTTTAGGGTTTCGTCCTTAGGGACATGGATATATTCTACCATAACTCTATGTGCAAGGGAACAACAATGTTGGTAATGATTCCGGCTTGCAAATGAAACGCCCTATAACCGTTGTGTAACCCCCGTTTTTACTTAATGTGCCATGCTCTCTTCCATGTAGTTATCACCTTTTCGTACTTGTTGATTTTTTGGGCCCTAAACCCTAAACCGCCCTAAACCCTGCTTGGATTCCAATATAGTTCTTCAGGAAATAATGCTGGTATTTCTTGATGTGTGTTTCCAACTTACTCAGACCACTGCACCATGTAAGAGGTTTAGGGTTTAGTCTTTGGGGTCTAGAGCTTAGGAAATGAGCTAGGGATTGTGTTGGGAAATACCCTTACTCACTGGGGGCTATATACATCTCATCGTGTCCCAGCAATTACGCTCCGTGCGTGCATGCGCATATGGTATGGCCTCATGAGGGTGTACCTGAACAACTACCCCAATCAAGCTGTTGTTGCATAAGCCTTTAGTGTTTCCATACCCCGGGCTGAACAGCCCTAAACTCTTCAATGCTGCATATCCTGGACCGAGGACACCTTCTTTTGACAAACCCCCTCAACCCGAAACCCTCACTTCTAAGCCATTAACCATTGCACCCCAAAACTTTGAACCCTGAACTCTAAACCCCCTAAACCCTAAACCCCCTAAACTCTTAAACCCGCTGGCCCTAAACCCTGAAGTGGCAACAGCCTCATCTGCTACGGGATCTTTCGCCTCGCTCGGATCCCACCTGAGGGGTTTTGGGTTTGGGGTTTGGGGTTTGGGGTTTAAGGTTGAGGGATTAGGGTTAAGGGTCACAGGCTTAAGGGCTTAGGCATGAAGATTACGCTAACGGGTTCAAGCTTTCAAGATTAACGTGTGGAATGTTTCGGCTTAGGGATTTTAAGACTTTGGGAATTTCGGTTCAGAGCTTTTAGATTGTAGTCCCCTTAACTAGATAGAATCTGGGGAGTATGGGGATCCCATCATGATACCGTGATACCGGGCAATTCCATGCTTTATCTCCTTAAGGGGGACTATAAGTTTAGAAAAATTGTGGTTAAGTGGCTATGGTCGGGGGATCGGGAATATAGGTTTTTGGTTTAGGAATAAGGGCTAAGGTTTGAGGAGTAAGGCTCAGAAGGGTAAATGCAGCAAGAAGCAGAGGGAGAGGGCCTCCTTCCATCAAAGCACCCTAAACCCAAAAAAATGTCAAATTGGAAGATTGGGAGGCTGCGGGCTTCACTTGAGGTGACGCGGTTTAAAGTCTCGTGTTCAGGCAAAGGATTCAACTGCATCTGGTTGAGCTCAGCTTCATGCTCAAGGATGCGGTTTAAGGTTTAGGGAAACTAGGCTGGGTGCTAAACTAACATGGATCCACGTTGAAAAGAAAAGTATGTAGGACCCTGTCTTGGGTTGCACGTTAGCTTGGGGAGGGTAACTCGAATCAGACTAAGATCCTGAATAGTAGTATTCCTCAACCACACAGTTTCGAGCTCCCTTGGAATGCGACCCATTCCCTGCTGGTTGGGCCTGCAGCTACAGCTGCTTGAGCGTAGATGCCACCCACTAGCTGATAGTGGTTAGAAGATTGCTGTCTGCCTGGTGACTTCTAGTTTTGGATCCAAACTCCTCGTCATCGCTGTACTGGGGATGAACCTGAAGACTATGCTTCATCTTAGCGCTCTTTTTCTCTTTTCAGTTCAGCTGCTACGAACGCAAGACTCATTAGGCTCCACCAGCAGCACATGTTCATCTACGGCTTTAAACGTTACCATATGCTGATTTTCAAACATGGGTTCCTAATATAGTCTTAATATAGATCTCAAGATAGTTTAGTCCTTATTTGGAAAAGCTTGCAGAGCTCCCCCCACGGCCTCAAGTGCGGAAACCAGCTCTCTAGCGGGTCCTTCCATTCAGGATTCTGTTGTAAATCCGGAACCCAGGGCCCTGGGCCCTGATTCAGACTTAAAGCCGTAAATTCTAGACTTCCGTAAATTCTAGACCGTAGACCACTTAAGATGCTAAACCCAAAGCCCAGACCCCCGAAATACTGAATCCTACCGATTCGATTACCCGAATCCACGCTGAAGGTTCATGAGACTTAGTAACTATTTATCGCTGGACTTATAACCGTATGGGTAGACGCGTAGCCTACGCAAGTCCAGCTAAGAGGATATCATGTGGGGTTTTAAGCACAGTCACCAATCATCAGTAATTACTGAATCCCATGAACCTTCAAGTAGGCACCCTAAATCCTAAACCCTAATCCCAAAGCCCTAAGCCCTAATCCCTAAACCCGAAACCCTAATAGGTCACCCTTAAGAAGTATCAACCGGGTTTAACCATAGGCATGTACAACTTTATAGGATCCTGCGGAGCATTTCTGAGATGGCGCCAAACTGCGCCAAGCAGAGAAAAGCGCACGCACGGTCCTTGCTAAAAAAACTAATAGGTCGTACGTCCCACGAACTTTCAAGCCAGGTGGAAACTTTACCTGTAACCCCAATAACCTACAGTTTTATGGGTTTTGCCTACTAATTAAGGGGTACTTACTACTAAACTGTAGGTTATTGGAGCCACAGGTAAGGCTTGAGGCCCCTGCGCGCTGTAGTGAGGTACAATGGACATGTCCTCGGGAGCTTTGGGATGCCAAGTTTGATCGAGGTTTAGCATTTAGGGGTTAGGGTTTATAGCTTTTATTGCTTGGGTTTTACGGATTTGGGCTTATTGTTGAGGATTTAGAGTTTGGGGAGTAGGGTTTGGAGATTCAGGTTTTGTATGACCGCCATGCGCTACCGATGCTTTTGCTGTACACGGAAAACAGATGTGCTTCGCGCATTGGCGCAGCCACCAGCTTGGAGGAGTAGCTAAGATAGTTTCTGAGGTGTTGAACTAAACCTAGAAAATCTTTACGGGAATGATCTGGGTTCTCGGGATCCTGAGTGACCTGTTGGTGGAATGCCTCCAGCGCCTTAGAGGTAACGAATCCCAACCAATGGGGTGGAGGAAGGCCTCTTTCAGAGTTTTTCTGAAGTCCTACTCCGTCCTTGTATCCTGGGGAGATTATGACGTGGTAAAGTGGGTCATCCTGAGGAGGAGCCAAACAATCTGTCAATTGTTTAAACTGCGCTGAAAGGACCGTTTGTGATGGAAGGAGTGGCTTTCCTGCTTTGTCCCAGACACGTTGGTTAGTTTAGAAATTCTTGAATAATAGGAGGCCTTGATCCCTATTGCTCCACGGAGGTAGCGATAGAGCTTTGGGAACTACTTGCAGCATCTGTTGACTTAGAAACCCTTCTTCGTGACTTGGGTTATAGGGCTTTTAACAGGGGTTATTAGTTATTAGGGATAGTAGGTAGACTTACTAAGTCAAAAGATCATCCAAGTACTGCATTATATTCGCGTGAAGCCTCGTGGATTGGTTCAGAACGACTTGCGGGGAAAATGCTGCGGCAGCGACAATCACGATGCAGTAGATGGTCTCAACCGGAAATGGCTTGGTGCGCACAAGGTAGCCGGTCGCAAGTGCGGCCGCCGCCAACGAGAATATCGGATAGAGATCCTGGGCGCTGTCAAAGGCGACTTCAAGGTTGGCGCCTGATATGTACGCCGTATAGGCCGCGGCTCCGAGAGCCGTGAGGTACATCAAGTGGGGTGTTGATTCGCGATGCTTGTCAGTAATTGCCTCCACGGCAAAGAAAAGCAACTGGAGAAGGACAAGGTAAGATGGGAGTGCGAGCACTGTCATCAAGCTGGGTTGCTGTTAAGGAACTTAAATTAAGTTACTATACTGGGGAAACCCTATTATTTACTATATATACCCATTATGGTAACTTAATTTAAGTTCCTTAACAGCAACCCAGCAAGTCACGAACTTCGAGGCCGGTTTTCAGCTCGTCGAGCAAAGCTCTGACCCGGCCAAGTTGGAAGTGACGAAGAGCTTAGGGTTTAGGATTTAGGGTTTAGGGTTTAGGGATTAGGGTTTAGGGGTACTCCACACAGCCCGGCTGACATAGACCAGGTTGGCTGAGGAGTAGACCCTGGGTGCGCGGCCAACAACTTATGGGTCAATAGAGATTCGAGTTTAGCGTTTAGAGGCTGGAAACACAAAACCGGAATGTTTTCCAGATGAGACCGCTGCTTGCAATTTGTAGCTTCCCCTATTAGACCACCAATCAATATGAAAACGCAGCAGTATTCCAAACGAACCCGCCTAGATACACGTAGCAAAAGCCATTCAAAGAATACCTCGTGTGTGATATCATGAGGGATAGGTTTGCGTTAACCCCGACGCAAGGGAGCGGAACACCCTGCCACAAAACCCTTAGCCTGTTGGCCAGCCCTTGTGCACTTCGGCATCTAAGCCCTAAACCCTCAACCCTGAACCTAATTGAAGCATCATGGACCGAGTATCTACTTATACCTGGGCTTAGAGCCCTACAACTAACCCCCTACTTGGACTTATGTAGGTTACCCCAAGTACAGGTAGTTACTAAGTCCCACGAACCTTCAAGTAGCACAAGCGCCCACGACAAGGGACATTTAAAACGAGGACAACAAACAACTGCTGAGGACATTGCCTAAAGCCACATGGCTTAGGGCTTCAGGGCTTGTAGGGCTAGCCCATGTTACAAGCAACTGGCACCCTATGATTAGGGTTTATGGTTGCGGATTAAGCCGAATAGACACTGTTGGAGATACCACACGTGTGTTGCAAAAGCCTACCGACCTGAACCTGAGATGTTCGGGAGCTTTCCCCTTGAAGTTCTGGCGACCCTAAACCCTAAACCCTAAACCTTGGTGTACCATACACTTTCTTATGGCTGTGAGGAGGTCAGAGGCGTAATCGAACCAACCAAAGAAGTCGATGTGGAGGTTTCCGAATTAGGTGACCTTTCTGGGGATTAGTGGGGGAGGTTTATGTTGAAATCCCCCTTTTTAAGAAAAAGACAAATTACCAACCTCCAGACGTCCTTCCATGAAGCTGGCGAGGAGGGAACCCCCAAGGAAGACCTGCTCAAGTCTAAAACCCCCATCACCACCTGTGGGTCAACAGGGCTTAGGGGCTGAAAGGACATGGGTTAGGGCTTAGGGTTTAAACCCTGACCCTAAGTCCCTAAGCCTTTCAAGCTCTCCTTCAGCTCAGCTGGCAGGTCATGCATGTAGATCCGCTCGCCCTCACCTGCGACAACTAACCGGTTGCTATAAGGGCTTGGGGATCAGGGTTGAGGGTCTAGAGTCGCATGCTAGGTTAAGGTTTAGGGTTTAGGATATCATGGAGCAAGAGCCATAATATAGACGCCCATGGACGATGGTTCTTATGATAGGGATGCCCGCAAAGGGAGATCTTACTTTTGCCAACACCAGTATGCGACAACTCCAGCCTCCTTAACACCAAACCTAGATAAACTAATATTGGAATCCCGGATTAATGGCTTTGGGGAGGATCTAGGATTTAGGGCGTTGGAGTTTCGGAGTTCACAAGGAGCCTAAAGGGGTAGGTACAAAGGCTAAGTACAAAGGCTACTGCCCACATCAACGCCTTGTGTGTGGTTCAATGCTTGTTTGAAGGAAGGTAGATCTGCAAACTCAGCAAACCCTCAATAACACTCCCTGAACCTTAAACCCTAAACATTAAACCCTATAAACTAGAAGACAAAAGCTTGAAAGCAAGTCCAAGACTTACTTGTGCTCAACGGGAAGGAGGGGGAGCGAATGTCGGTATTAAGGTTTAGGTTTATGAAGGAGGGAACATATTGAGCCATTCCCCCTGACACTAACTGCCTTTGGAGCTTCATTGCATGGCTAATACAACTCCTATTTCCTTTTGTGGTGGCAGTTGCTGCAAGGAGGAATGACCTAGGGAATATATGACGTTTTGTTTGAAGGGGAAGTGGGTGGTTCTTCCCTGAACAATGATCTCCATGTGGGTCCTCAGAGTCCCCTTGTTGCTGTTCTTCATAGGGTTTAGGGGTTTAGGGTTTAGGGGTTTAGGGTTTAAGGCTGTTGTTCTAAAGCAAATTCAATCAGGGGTGCGTAGCCGGTCCCAAATTTTGATAGACTCCAACATCGATGAATCCTGATATCCTTCCTTAGCAGAGTACGACAGCGACAACCTAGTTCGCCCTCTTTCTGATCTGCTGTACCAACCCCATACCCTAAACCCACATCGCTCCCAACGATCACATGTGCAAACTCGATTATATAGCCATGAACCCAATTATGGTAGTTTCCCAAAATAGGGGACCCCAATATAGATCCCAAAAAACCATAATCCCTATTATAGGGAACCCCAAAAAGGTACCCCTAATTTTGACAAACCCTAAACCCTAAATAGTAGTTTCCATTTTCTTTTCCATTATCCCTGTATAACCCCTATAAAACCCTATAAATCCCTTTAATTTTGGAAAGTCCCCAAATATGGTCACGAAACTTTCAATCCCGTTTTCACGTTGCCTACGTTCCCTCCCTAGCTCCCCCTCGACACCAACGCCAAGTCCTATAAGCCCCAACATTCACACATTCCATGTTCTTTACCATCCCTACTAAAACCGATAAGTTCAGGGGCAGAAGATTGGAAGCCCTAAACTCTGACAAAAATCCTGAACCCTAAGCCCTGACCCCCAACAAAAACGAACTCCCACAAAACCAACCAAAACCCGAAAAGGTCCCACACCACCTGCGTGGAACCCTCCGTAAACCCCAACCCTGGACCCTAAGCCCCAAACCCGAACCCTAAGCCCTAAGTCCTAAAACTCCAAGCCCTAAACCCAAACTCTAAAGTCTGAGGCCTTAAACCCTAAACCCCAAAACCCCCAACTCTAAACGCTAAACCCTAAGCCAACCCGAAGCCCTAAACCCTAGACCCCAAAACCCCCAACTCTAAACCCTAAACCCTAAGCCAACCCGAAGCCCTAAATAGTAGTTTCCATTTTCTTTTCCATTATCCCTATTTAACCTCTACAGAAACCCTATAGTTTGCATTTTCTTTTCCATTATCCCACAAACCCTAAGCCTCAAACCCTAAACCCTAAACCCCAAACCCTAAACCCCAAACCCTAAACCCTAAACCCTACCCCTGAACCCCCAAAGGAGCCTGAGAGGTGCTTTCGCCGTGCCGAGCCGCCATCGCGGGGCCAGCAGCCCTCCACCAGCTCTGGGCGCCAAGGAGGATTTGTTGGGTTTAGGGTTTAGGGTTTAGGGTTTGTTGGGTTTAGGGTTTAGGGTTTGTTGGGTTTAGGGTAAAGGGTTCGTTGGGTTTAGGGTTACGTAAGGGTTTAGGGTTTGTTGGATTGAGGGTTTAGGGCTTATTTAGGTGGTGTTTGAGGGTGCAGGGTTGTAGGATTTCAGGATTTAGGGCTTTAAAGATTTCAGGATTTCAGGGTTAAGTATTGGGGTCTAAGGGGTTCAGTGCTTAGGCCAACATAGTTCAGGGTTTGAGGCTCAATTTTTTGTCTAAGGGGTAGAGGTTTGTCGTGTGGACATAGGATTCAAGGCTTGGAGAATAGGATGCGGAGGTGGGAAGTTCGGACCATGAAAAAATTGCATGGGTTTTGGTCGGAAGCTTATGGTTACTAATTCTAAGTAATGCGAGGAGTATGGGAACCTAGTATATAAGGGCTGTACAGGGATTATATTCCCCTGTTCCCTGCCAAGAATCGGTAAGTAAGCTTTAGGGTTTTTTTGGGCTTAGAGTTGGAGATTACGGTCTCACGTTCCTATCGTTGTCTCACAATTGCGGATCCCTGCTCAAATGTCCACAATGAAGGATCATGGTGTCTCGCTTCCGAGGTACACGACCTTGACTTTGAGGCTTGGGAGCCAGGTAAGGACTGTTTCAGACGGCGCTGAAACTCCCCATAAAATGTGCCACAAACCGGAAACCTGCACACGATCCAGAAAACATTGCTTGCACGCGCCTTTGCATCTCAAGATAGTGTCTAGACTTGGCACCTTCTTGGGTGCACAAAACTCAAGCATTACTATGTCAGTCATGGTTAAAACTCCTCGAACCCCCTTAATACCCCCAATGCTCCCTGTATCATCCCCTATATAACCGCGGAGTTTTTCACTACGGCTCATGTAGAAACTACAAGAGGAGGAGATTCGGCTTTGCTGAGGCTTCTGCGTTATAACTTCCAGACGTGCACGTATGCGGGCATACTATTCCGTCTGCTACGCATCATGCTTTTGGTGTTTGTTCATCTTGTCTGAAGACATTCCAAATGTCATCATCCTACAGTAGCTGCTGCCGGAGAAACAACTTGTGCAAGAAATATCTCGGACACAAGTCCTTCCACCAATGTAAAGCACAAGCGCGGCCTAACATAAAATGCAGTCTATTATAATCCCTAGAAAGCCTGGGGAATCCTGGGGGGCCCCATTTTCAGAAAGTCCCTACCCTAAATCCTCACACCTCAATTACTAAACCCTAACTAAAGCCTAAAACCGAACACCCTAAACCCTGAGACCTAATCCCCGATGAAAACCCAAACCCTAGACCTTACACCATAAACCCCTAAATCCTAAAATCCTAAACCGAAAAGCCCTAGACCCTGAACCTAAAACCCCAAAACCCTGAAAACCCTGAACCCTACACCCTAAAACCCTAAAACCCTAAAACCCTCAACTCTACCACCTCAAACCCTAAACTCCTAAAAACCCTAAAACCTGAGTTTGCAACCTAAAACCCTGAACCCTGAAACCTTAAATCCCAAAACCCTAAACCCCTGAGCTTACAACCTCCTTCCATCGTTTTCGTCTTGAACTCGCAATTCCTCAGCTCTACTAGGGTCTGGGGCTTAGGGAGGAGGGTGTAGGGGTCAGTGTTTTAGGGTTTAAAGTTTTAGGGTTTTAGGTTTTAGGGTTAAGGGTTTAGGGGTTTAAGGGTTCAGGCTTTAAGCACTTCCTCCACCCTACATTCAATCCCCCCCGCCTCATAAAAGGGTCATACAGGGATACATCTTGGAATGGAAAGAAAATGGAAACTTCATTCTTATGCAGGGTTGAAGGTTTAGGCCAACAATTGCAGAGCCGCGCCCAACCCTGAGTGCTAAATATTCCCAATGCAGGTATGCTCTAATATCTTGGGAATATCCGAAAGCTTGAGCTAAACAAACCGTGTGGGGGTGGGGGGGCTTTAACATTAGGGGACCTAGAGTCGATGCAAGTTGTTCAAAGCAGTTGCTGCGCTAGGGTTTAGGTGGGTTTAGGGTTTAGGGTTTAGGGTTTAGGGGCCGGGGGGTTCGAAAGCGCGGCACGGTTGTGGTGAGAGACCCGTCACATGGCATCCTTCTGTGTCAGGCATGTGGATTCTACACTTTTGACTTTACGCACCACAATGCTGCATACCACCTCTTCTGGGTTTGTCAGCCTTTACAGTACTGGCCGTGAACAGGCATCAGTTTCCACGATGACTGGCGATGGTGCTTTCCTTTTATGTGGCTGCGTCGGTGCTTTTATTAGCTGCTTTGAATGATATGCCTATGCGGTTTTCAGACGCCGGTGGCAATGTCTTCGTGGTACTGTTGTTCATGGCTTGCACCAATAAACGCAGCGCGGAATTCAAACAGGGCCCTGGGCAGCTTACATCATCTGATATTTCTATAAGCAAACACTCGAGGAATCTAGGAACCCAACTTTCTCGGGTCGACTTGAACTAACCAACGAACTCAAACTTACATAATTCCAGCTGATACACAAAATGCAGAACTTGAACAGTCACATAGAGACTGAGAAGACCCATGCAGTGTCTTATCATGGAGACGTAGGAGGTCTGTTGCTTTCTGAGAAGACGCGCGACGCGCTTTCTGGCTTCCCTGCCGGAATAGATGAACTTTCTTGTATGTGATTGTTAGACATAGCAACTGCCTTTGATGATACGAGTTCCCTGTCTCTGCTACAGTAAGGACTTATGGGAAATCGCCTGCATTGTGTTGCTACACACTCTGTTGTGACAAGCGGATTCCGAAATTCCGCTTGTACCTCTAGGTCTGGTATTGTCTGGGTGCGCGTGGTATAAAGATACAACTTCACCTGGAATGAAAGGAACACGCACAGGTGACAATTAAGGAAAAACATGGGTATACATGCTGAATGAGTTTAGGGTTTAGGAAACAATTCAATGCCAGCTGCGCGCACTCTTCGCAGTGCTTGCGGTCGAAGCCTGGGCGGTCTAGGGCTTAGGGTTCATGGTTTATGGTCACAGTTTATGTGGGGGAAACTACCCGTGTGAACCTTCCTTAGATGATTGACCGCAGGCCATGAAGGCATTACCTTTAGGGCTTAGGGTTTCCGGTTTGAGGTTTAGGTTGGATACTGCCCCCACTCAGTAACAGTTGGATAATAACTATAAGATGGTTATATCTAGCCCTTAGTAGGACTGCTACTGGGTCGGGGCAGTGCCCAAGGCTTAGGGTTCATGTCATTAGCACAGGGGCTTCTCCACAGGAACCAAGGGTTCTGGAGGTTGAGAGCTTGCATAGGGGTCCTTTCGAGAAACTTATAAATTCGCGAGGGCTAGACACGCCTAAACCTCTAAACCTAAACCCCCAAACCCCTAGGATCCTAAACCCTTAAACTTAAACCCTTAACACCTAAACCCCTAAACGCCTGAACTCCTAAATCCTAAACCCATAAACCCCTAAATCCCTAAACCCTGAACTCCTGCATGCGCCCGGAACGGTTCTGTGCTACTCCAACCCAGAACTGGGGCTGCGGCTAAGATCTTCGCAGTTGCCACCTTACTGCACCAAACGGCTAAGGGGTTCCTGATAGGTTTAAGGGGTTAAGGAGTTCAGAAGGTGTAGGGTTTACGGCGTATAGGGGTTCAAGATTTAGAGAGGAGAGGGCACCCTACTCCAAGACTAACATGCAAACGCACAGAAATGCCCTGAACAGTCTACAGCCCCTTTGAAAGGGGCTGCATGAAGCAGTTTGGGAGAGCTCCTCCTCCAGGTGGCAGTTATTAGGTTTAGGGTTTAGGGTTTAGGGTTTAGGGGAAACCGCCTGGAACAGCAACCGAGAATCAAACGGAACCTGGGGAATGTGACGATACGTTGGGTCTACGCTTTAGGGCTATCTTGCTGATTGTATTTGGGTGGTTGTCAAAATTATGGTCCCTTTGTGGCTACCCTAAATATTAGGTGCCCTATTATAACAGGGATCCAAAAAGGGACCATAATTTTGACAACCACCCATTTAGAGAATGAAGTAATGGAGCATCGGCATCACTGCTAGCGACTAACGAGGAGCTACTCAAGGGATCCAGGCTTGCGAACACCAGTAAGGGAACTGCCCCAAGTCTCTTACCCTAAGGCACTCTACTGTGACAGCTCGAGTGGCACACACATTTATTTTGATCCCTAGTTGATGTACCCTATACCCGAATTATACAAGGAATCCCAGAACATAACGTTGCCGCAGCATTTGGGGCCTTATGCCCTTTCTGTTGGGACCCCGGAATTCCTGCAAAACTCGACGTGGAAAGCACGAATGTCAATGATGAACTCCAGGATATTGTCTGCAGGGGCTTCTCAGAAGCAAAGGTCTTTTGGGAGTCCCCATAATAATAATTGTAGCGTGACGGGGTCTGTATTGGGGCCCAATTTTTTGAAAACCCCTTGTCAACAAACAACTTAGGTCAATCCGCCCTGTAGCAAAAGCTCCTTGAAATAGAACTTCTAGGGCCTTAATATACCTACAATAGTCAATAGTCCCTTGTGGTACCCATTCCTGGGTGGGGGATCGACCCAACAAACAAGTTGCTTCCACAACACATACATCCCTAAAGGGCCCCTGAGCATTGAGAAAACTCTCTAGGAACCGGCGGCTTTCGCGACGCTTCTGTTGATACTTAAAACTGTGCGCTTAGTATGTGGTACCATTCCAAAAGTAGAAGATACCTGGGGTCTTAAAGAGCATACTTTTGAATTCGGGCCTAAAGCGCTCATGGCACACAGAAAACCCACGTCCTTAAACCCTGAACCCTGTCAGCAGGCCAGCAAACTTCTGTAGTCAACGTGCCTGACGAGGACCCTAGACCCTAAACCTTAAACCCTAAACCCTAAACCTTAGACCCTAGACCCTAAAGTAGTCCTTGCATAATCCCCAAGCTTATCGTAGTTTACCTCTTTTCCATTCCTTCATTCCTGCTAGTCAGAGGTGAATAAACCCGTACAACAAAATTCATTGCCTGAATGTTTGCCTACCTCATCTGAAAATCACTCGCTGTAAGGCTTTCGCAATTGGAGACCTCCTGCACTTGGTAGGTGCCGCTTAGCAGCTCCTCACGACATGAGCTATAGTCTAAACTCCTACTATCCCCCTTAAGAACCCTAACATACTCTCCTATATAATCCCCTATAGAATCCCCCTTTAAGGAGTTTAGACTGTAGCTCACATGTCATTGTTGATCTACCTGGTCGTGCTTGGTTAGTACGGAAACCTCTCAGTCTAGCAGACGCCACCCTAACTGTCCTGATGGGCCCTGCTGTGAAAATAGTAAGGTCTGCTTGGTGTTTTTTTGGCCCGTTCCTGGTGGCGAATATGGTCTCGATTTACATTTGCAAGGTTCCCATGCACCACCCAGTGGAATCAAAAAGAACTAAGGAAGACAATGCACCTGTATAAAGTAAAGGTCCTTTGATAGGGGATTTTCCCTCTGCTGCTGGATAGGGAAAGGGGAAAGGTTCTAGGGACTACTATAGCAGAACGTGTATTGACGACTGCATCATTCCCTATGGAGCGCGGAGTTGAAGGCTACGGCTACAGCTTGTCGGAATAAGGTTTAAGGGAGGCAAAAGGTGGGGTCGCATGAAGGCTCACGACGGTGTTTAGTGCTAAGGCTTCATGGGGCCCCACTACCAACTGAGGCGGTGATACAGGTTGGAGGTAGATTTCCACAATTCTGAAATTGAGGTACAAACACGTTAACCCTAAATGCATGTTCTCCTCGTTTTGGCAGAAGTTTTTTGAGTTTTACTCTCCCCAAACTATCATGGAGACACGCATAGCTCCCCCGTTTGAGAACAGTTGTCGATGGGGACCAGCGTAGACCTTTGGCTACATTTGTTTTGAGTTGTAAAAAGCCCGTTCTAAAGCTATCAATGATCTTATATTTCTGATTGAAAGCAGAAGTTTGGAATCCTATTTGGTCCCTTTCATCCTAGTCACTAACAGTCATAGACAGGAAGTGCATTATTACAGACAATGCTATATGTGATAATCATCGCAATGACAGCTCGTTGACTGTCAGCGGGCGAGAGGGAGCCCAACCTAAACCCTCAACCCTATAACCCCATATCATAGACTTATGGAGACGTTTTGGTAAACCCTAAAATTAAAATTATGTAAACATATGGATCTGTGAATATCGTGTGACTGGAATGAGCTGTAAAGTCCTTACATTTTGGATTACGGCCGCCAAATCACCCTCCTCTACCCAATTGCCCAACTCCCCCAATGCATACATCTAAGGTCAAATCTATGGGCCCCTACACCCTAAACCCCAGGCCCGGGTCTCCTGAAAAGGCTAAGGGCCCAAGACTGAACCCTAAAACCCCTACGCCCTACTCCCTAAACCCTACATCCCCTAAAACTCAAGCCCTAAACCCTAACCCCTCAACACTAAACCCTGAAACCTCAAGCCCATATAGACTTACCATCACTCAGGCTTTCCGAACTTCCTTAATCTAATTTTCTAAAGTTAAAGCTGAAATAGACCTCCCTCACACCCTAATGTATGGGTAACAAACCCTAAACGCCAAGCCCCTAATCTTATACCCCAAACACCACCCTAAACCCTATATTCCCGACACAAAAACTCCACAACCATGGGCCTTGCCCTCTTCGTTCTCCAAGTTCCGGAAACCCAGGGAGAGCTTGCCGTGGGAGTTTTCCGCCTGGCAGGCTACAACAGGAGATACAATTCAGGGATCGGGGTTCAAGGTTTAGGGTTCTTACGCTTTAGGATTTAGGATTTAGGGTTTAACGTTTAGGGTTTTGGGTTTGGGTTTAGGGCTTAAGGTTTAGGTTTCGGATTAAGGGTTTGAGGTTTAAATTTACTGCTTATATTTTTCTGGACAGCCCAGGGCCTCTGCACGCTCTTTCTGCGCAAGCGAATCCGCTGGGGGGGGGGGGCAGTCTGTCTGGGCAGGTTTAGGGTTTGGGGTTTAAGGTTCTTTGAAAGAGATTAGGGATACATAGGGTCCTATGGAGGGTAATGAAAAAGAAAGTGGAACCCTAAACCCCTAACCCTACACCCAGAACCGCAAACCCCTTAAGTAGATAGAATCTGGCATATATGCGGATCATATTATACTATACCCCAAGCCATATTCTATCTACTTAAGGGGGACTATTTATGGGATGTAGAACTTATCGCAAAGGCTCTCCGGCAGACATTTGAAATTGGGTCCCTTTAAAAGGGATTCAGTACCCTTTAGTATTTGGCTTGTCTAGTGGTTCTGTAAGGGTTTATACTTGAGGTTGAAAGCAGACAAGCTTGACCCCAAAATAATATAAACCTTATTATGAGGACCCCGAAAAGAATACCCCTTTTTGAAACGCCACGGGTCCGGAATCACGTTTAGGGCTTAAGTTTCAGAGTTAGGGTTTAAGGCTTAGGATTCAGAGTGTAGCGTTTGGGAAGAAGGCGTCGCATTTCTACATTGATGTATACAAATCCTGGTCTAAGGGTTGGGGCGTGTGGTTTAGGTTCTGGGTAACATGGTGGATCAATACGGACCAGGCTGGCTCGACATTCAAAGTCCCCCTGAAACCAACTTCTTGGAAAAGAGATTGTGCCGGATGATGCCGGATGTATACGAGGAACATCCATTTCGAGTGCCTGACTCTTTCACATGAACGCCTCCTGGCAATATAGCTTGGATCCAGGTGATGTAGCGGCATCGTTTAGGGTTTCAGGTTCAAGTCCAGGTCTAGGAATTTAGTTTTTGGTGCATCAAAATAGAAGGTTTGGTTTTCAAGGCTTAGCTCGATAGAGACCAGCTGCCCACAATGTGCAGGATCTACAGATCTGGGATCAGGAATACATCCCTAAACCCTAAACGGATCCGACTTCCCGGAAAGCCTAGCCCCATTTCAAGCCCCATTTCAAGGCTCATGGGAGCTATCAACAAGTCGAATCCTTTTGAAAAGGCGTCAAGGGATAGGTGTGTGTATATATATATATATAAGGATAGGACGTCGGATTTAGAGCTTAGGGTTCAGAGGACTTAGCAAGTACTTGTGATTGGGTAGATGATCCTACTTCCATTGTGGAAATCTACCTAGGTCCCTTCAAGAAAAAATGTCAGTAGGGCTATGAGCCCAGCCCTGCATGCCCATAGGACCCCATCAGTACTGAAAACTCCGAACCCTAAACCCAGGGCCAAAATCGTATACCACTCAATTCGTGTTTGCTGCTTAGGGTTCCAAACTTAAGGTTATGAGCACCTGCGCTACCGCGGTGCTCCACAAGGAGCACCCACAGCGCTTCCGGCTTGTTTGGGTACCCTAAACCCTAAGCCCTAATCTGCCTAAAGCCTCCTCCCATGTAAATGCTACGCCCAACTTATTTTGCATTTGACTCTCCACTGTTGGTAAGGCGCTGTTTCTCACAATACTCTCCCACATTCCCACGCGATTTAGGGCTGAGGATTTAAATTACATCATGAGGATCCCTATCTTGAGAAACTCTTTGTCTTTCACTACCCTAAACCCTGAACTCAACTTGACCTGCCTTCACGCAGAGGCAATCATCTGGCTCTTGACAAGGCCTAAATTTACTGGTGCTCAGTGGGTGGATTTTGGAGGGAAGCCAGGGACGGTTCTAAAAGACTGAAAAAGGTTCAGGGCTTAGGGTGTACGATTTAGGGTTTAGGGCTTGCGGCTGGGGATCTCAAATTTTAAGCTGGTGGCTTCCGGTCCAAGGAGGCGCGTTTGGGGTTCGGAGCCTTAGGGTTTATAGTTTCTCGGAGTGAACTGTAGAAGTGCTCGTCTGAAGGCAACTTGAGGAAGAAATCATGATACTCCAGAACAAGCCCTAAACCGTAAACCCCTAACGTATTAGTTCTTAGTAGTCTCCAAAGGTAGGCAGAAGCCAGATCCATGCCTGATGGGCTGCGATGTACACTTGCCCGGCAATCTGCGCAATCCAAGCGCCCTGCGCCCCAGTTTTCCGGGTCAGTATAGACAGCAGGAGGGCGCCGGCGTTTTTTTCCTCGTCCTCCTGGGTGCTTATGCGAAAGCTCGCATTCGCTACACCTGTGCATCCCAGACAAGCTCTCGCGCTGCTCTTCAAGCCTGGCTGTCCTTTCTGCGATTGCCAGCCTCACTGGCTCCGAAGTGTCAACGTCAACGCACTCTAGGCGATGCTTGAACTCGCCCATAGCAATCAAGCTGGCTTCGAACCACAACCTTCTGATGGGTACCGTTTCTGGCACTGTAGGTTTAGGATGCCCAAACATGCCGGAAAGCGCTGCGGGCAATCCTTGTGGAGCACCGCGGTAGCGCAGGTGCTCATAACCCTCACTTTAGAACCCAAAGCCCCAAATGCGAATTCAATGGTATACGATTTTGGCGTAGGTTTAGCGAGATATATAGGAACATAGTATGGACATATGGGATCTTGATAGCTATATCGGGGTTGTATAGGGATTGTATTCCCTTATTCCCTACTAAGAACCACGGCCCAGTCTGGCGTTAACGCGCGCCAAAACGAGGCGCCTAGCCAAATAACCCACGCCTGCCAGTGTTTCCTACACTTGGCGCCCACGGGCACCCGTGCGAAAAATCCTGAAATTTTCGCACGAGTGCCA
>CAJNIZ010005480.1:102420-114641 GCA_905231905.1 Symbiodinium pilosum
GTATGTATTAGGCATATGACTGTATCCATATACCTAACTTAAATACCTGTATATCTATAATTACATGTTCCTACAGTGGGAAGCCCGGCCAGCCGAGGCGGGCGCGCGCTAGCGTTTACAATTATGGTTGGTGCTCAAGTTGGACCATGATTACCATTAGTGATATGAGCCATCTTGTTAACGATTTTGGAGGCAAGGAAAAAGGATACAGTCTTTGTAATTGAGAATGCAATCTTGAGGGAGGTGTAAACAATAATGGCATCAGAGGCAGTTATGTCAGGGCTAGCCCTAAGAGAACCCAAGTAATAATGAGCTACAACTAGTGAAACCAGTAAAAAGTGTGGAGAATGATTGGGGAGTGTAACTTTGCATCTAGCCTTCTTTGATTTCTTACGGTGCTGCTTCCTTCTACCTGTTAGGGCGTGGTAGTCTAGATAATGGTTCAGGAATCTAACAGCCTCTTTGGACACTAGCTCAAACCAACACCTAGCGGGATGGCCTCTTGATTTAGACTTTGTAAACTTAACCCTGTCTTTATACCCGGGGGCAAAGACTACGTGATGAAATGGCTCAGTGAGCGGAGGAGTCACGCACTGTATAAGGAGTTTGAACTGTTGTTGAAGAATTTTTTGCGATGGTATGTGGGGCTTACCTGCTGCTTTCCAGACTCTTTGGTTAGATATCTTACTGTAGTAAGAATGCTTGATGGAAAGGGCTCTTCTGAGAAACCTAAAATACCATGCTTCGATAGTTTTGTAGTGTTGCTTATCCAAGGAGCATAAATCCAAACCATATAACAGCACTGGGACAATTGCGGAGTGAAAGATGATTGATTTAGCCTTCCAGGGAAGCTTGCTACACCATACGTGATATAGTTTAGAGAATGCGGCTTCTGCTTTGTCTTTTCGGAATTTAATGGCTGCTTTTGGCGGAGTAGTCCAGGTTATTTTTGACCCCAGGTATTTGGCTTCGTACGTTACGGGTACAGGGTCTCCGTTAGCAAAGGATAGCTGAGGGGCGGGGTGGTCCTTACGGATTAGCAATTCCGTCTTATCCGTGTTAAGTTGTAGTCCATACAACGTGGCCTCTACCTGTACCGCATGTAGGAAGGACTCTGACTGTGGAATAGAAACGGCCATAAGTGCTGTGTCGTCTGCATACTCTAAATCGTAAACGGGTTTTCCTATTGACCAGGTGTTTTGTGGAATGCCGTGTGCCCTCAATCTGGAATCAACATCTTCGAACATAACCGTCATCACCATGACAAATAAATACGGGCTTAAGTTAAGGGACACCCCTGTCGAATACCTGTGTGAACCTTACCCCAACTCTTCTCCATGGAATATCCCTGAGTGCAAAAGGTGGGGTCCGTATAGAGGTCTTTAATGATGGCGATATAGTGTGGATGAACACCCAGACGTCTTAAAGCAATTAGCATGGCGAAGTGGTCAACCTTATCGAAGGCTTGTTTCCAGTCTAGAAAAAGTATGTGGAATTGTTGGCCTACTTTGGCGGAGTAATCTTGCAGCCTTCTGAGAATAAAAGCCGGGTCCGAAGTGCTGCGCCTGGCCCTGAAACCAAATTGTGTAGATCTTAGATGCTTATCATGGGCCGTCGCTAGTCTTTTTTGTAGCATTGAAGCATAGATTTTGTAAAGGACGTTTAGTAGGGAGATAGGTCTATAGTTAGCTGGGGCCGACTCTGAACCTTTTACCTTTCTAGATGTTCACCACTAGCGCCTGCTTCCACTCTTCAGGGACTGTGCATGTATGAAGGCATGTGTTTAGGAGATCAAGCAGTACATTTTCTCCCAAATAATCCAGTAATATCAGAGCTTCAGCTTTGAGATTGTCTAGTCCTGGAGCGCGATTTTTGCGGAGTAGTCTCAAAATAGTGGATAGCTCTTCGTGCTGAAAAGGTTGTGGCGGAGTAGTCGGGGGAGGGTGAAGCTGTGGGGAAGTTTCTAAAAGCTCGAGTTCTTCGGGGAGGACTGTTGTGGGACCCCATTGAATGTTGGTTAGGTGTTCGGAGAATAGTTCGTGAGTTTTGGTCCAAGGGACAGGTTTCCCGTTTTGCTTGAGTCGCGAGCGTCGTGCCTGAAATCCTTTCTTGAGTTGACGTGTCACTTTCTGGTTTAGGGTTTAGGGTTTAGGGTTTAGGGTTTAGGGTTTAGGGTTTAGGGTTTGGGTAGGGAACCCCAACATAGACCCCAAAATACTATAGTCCTTATTATGGGGACCCCCAAAATGGCACCCCTAATTTTGGGAAACCTCCATTTAAAGTTTTTTTTTCTAGGGTTTAGGGTTGCAGCTTCCCGATATGGCTCCTGGATTGGAGTTCAGGGTTCAGGGTGAAAACACTGTACCCCAATCGCGCCAATAAACCCTCGACACTCCAACCCATGAATACCCTTGAAACGTTAAACCTGGAGCCTAACCTTTTCAAACACAAAGGCCACACCCCTTGAGTCACTACAGAATTAAGCCTAAAACCTTCTCACCTCAAGCCTGCAAAGCCCTTCAACCATTACCCCACTAAGACCTGAACCCTTTCTTGAAGCCCTCGACCGCTGAACCCTACAGCCTCAGCCCCTAGACCCTAAATGTCAATAGAATCCCTTCCATCAGGATCTAAGGCCTAAAACCAAGCCCTGAATCCTCAAACCCAAACCGTAGACCCTGAATCAGTCATCCTAAACATCCTACACCCTTAATCCTAAGCCCTAAACCCTAAACCCTAAGCCCTAAACCCTAAACCCTAAAACCCTAAACCCTAAAACCTAAAACCCTAAACCCTAGACCCTAACAAGGGGCCCTCCAAGCTCCCTGCGACTTGACGCCGTGAGGGTGGTGGTAAACGCCATCGTGGCCTTGTTTGGGTTCAGTGCTTAGGGTTTAGGGTTGAGGGCTCGGGGCTTCGGAGGTCAGTGATTTAGCGCTTTGGCTTGCGGTACAGATGTTGGGGAAGAGTCCAGGATTTAGCGTTCAGGATAAAAAGACATTGGCTTGGAGTTTGGGATTAAAGGCTTAGGGGTTGAGTTTTAGGGCTTAGGGTTTAGGGTTTAAGGCTTGTGCATATAACCCTATTATACTATGGTAGTTTCCATTTTTCCATTATCCCTTTATAACCCCAATATGTAATAGATTATCCCTATATTACCCTGACTGTAAGCTGCTGGTTTTGAGCTACAGGGATGAGTTTTGAGGTTCGAATTCAAAGGGTTTTGCTGAGCGACTCTGATTTCAACCAACTCTCTTCGACCAAAAAACCCTATGGTAGTCCCTTATGTAATCCCCTATAGAACCCCTTTGAGGAGTTTAGACTATAGCTCACATCACTCCTACATACGATCCGTAGGAATGACGCGATCTTTCTCAAGATGAGGACTGCATCTTCCTGCTATTCACACGGGCATGCCAATTTTTAGGAACCCCACGCGGTTTAGGACCTGGGCTTCGACGTTTTGGGGTCTAGGGTTGCAGGGTGTTTGGGTTCAGGGTCACCCAAAAAACCTCAAATGCCCCTGCATTGAAAGTAGTGAGGGCCCTCAACAGTGTAGTAACTCGAATAAATCGTCATGTAAGGAACCTGGAACCCCAAAACCCTGAATCTTAAAGCTACTATAAACCTGCTCTTTTTCCTGGTTCCCCTCATGTCAAAGCAAGCTTCTTCTGAAACAAAAACAAACGACGTCGACAGACCCTACTAAATCCTAAAACCTAAATTCCAAACGCGGAATCCAAAACCCTAAACCCTAAACCCTCAATAATAGTTTCCATTCTATTTTCCATTCTCCCTATATAACCCCTATACTTACCCCTAATCCCTTAAACCCTAAGCCCAAGCCCTAAACCCTAAACCCCAAGCCCTAAACCCTAAACCCTAAACCCTAAACCCCAAGCCAAGTGTAACTGCCAAGCCCCCAAAACCCCCCAGAAGCCCAGGTCCCGGCCAAGCGGGAAAGAGGTTAGCTTGGAGACGCAAGTGAAGCCAGGAGCCTAGGGTTTAGGGGGGCTTAGGTTTTTGTTAGGGTTTAGGGTTTAGGGTTTAGGGATTAGAGTTTAGGGTTTAGGGTTAAGGGTTTAGGGTTTAGGCTTTAGGGTGCAGGGCTTAGGGTTTAGGGTTTAGTGTTCATATTGAAGTTATAATGGGGTTATACGGGGGTAATGGAAAAGAAAAAGGAAACCATTTTAATGGCTTATATAGAGTTTAGAATCTAGGGCTTAGAATTTAGGTTGTTTTGTCGCAGTTTACAGGATTTGTGGCTTAAGGTTTAGACCATGGGGCTTAGCAAGCTTAAGGATTTAGAGCTGAGGGTTCAATTGGAACCGAAGATTTTGAGTTTAAGCTCAGGGCTTAGTCACTATGCCTGTGAGCATGAACCAAGATTCGTGGCCTGCTGTTTGGCTAAATAGGGCTACAGGGCTATGGCCACTAGGAATGCAAAAAAAAATAGGATCTGGCGTTTGGAGATTTGGGTTTATGTGGCACTCAGGGTTTGGAACTGCACCAGTTCTAGTCATATTGCACCCTCAGTATGACCAAGAGAAAATCCGCGTAAAGATTGCATCGCGGGCACGTTCACCCAATGCTCATGTGGGTGGATGTCAAAATTATGGGCCCTTTTTGGATCCCAATTATAGTACGGCGTTTAATATTTAGGGTACCCAAAAAGGGACCATAATTTTGACAACCAGCCATGAACCCTGCAGCAGAGGAAACGCCACTCAAGACAAACCCAGACAACGGCGCTCCGGTGCGGAACGTGGGCAGGTTTAGGGTTTAGAGCATATGATTTCTGCCATCAAGCAGCACAAGCAACGATGAGACACCAGCGCCTAACCTTCTGTGCATGGCGACACAACAAACTCTTTAAAAAAATTGGAAAAGTATGATGAACATTTTAAACCTTAAATCTCCAATCTTAAGCTCTAGACCCTCAACACTCAACCTGAACAAAAGATCCCTCGATTCAATGCAAAACCTTATCAACAACAACTTGGCAAATGCAAGGGATACCATAAACCCTTAACCCTGAACCCCAAACCCTAAACCCTAAATCGCACAGGCTTTTGGGCTCAAGGGCTTGATTTTGGGTTTTGGGTTTGGGGTTTAAATTTAACCTTTGCAGCTTAATGTTGACAAATTGGGGTATGGGGTTTAGGGTGACAGATTTGAAGGCGTGAGCCTGGGACGCAACTGTCAAAAGCCACATCTTACCTATTAGTTGGAATATGCATTTTTGCGATCGAGGCCTCTAAACATCCAAGAGGGCTAAACTAAAGGCTTCATTCATACCACCATGAGCCCATGATCGAAATCCAATCTAAACCGATGTGTTGCATGAATATCCCGCCGTTGAGAGCTTCCAGCTAAACTGGTTCCAGACCGTCCTCTGGGACCCTAAACCCCACCCGGCAGCCAAAAAAAACACAGAAGCCAAACCTCCCACGAAGACGATGTGGACCCAGAGAGTGTAAGGGTTTAGGGCAAAGGGTTTGGAATTTAGGGTTAGAGACTATGGAGATTACACACGGCTCAGGGCTTTGGGTTTAGGGTTCAAGACTATGAAGACTGCAAAGGGAATATGGAGGGGTTCCAATTAGCATTGGTCATATTCAATAATGGTAATGATCATGTCACATCATGTCCATTGTCCAATTACTTAGCAGCTGAACAGTAATAATGCTTACAGCAGGCAGCATACTCTAACACTATGGAACGAAGACCAAAAGAACTTATAACCATCTCAATTGCAAGTCTTCTGTTTCCCCAACCCCTCAAACGTAAACCCAAAACCTTAATGGTCTAATTTGGACAAACCCTTCCTTGAAGCCCCAGATGGTCCATCCTGATTCGCATCCTTGGGCCCTTTCAAAGAGATCAGTTCGGTTTTCCCTTGGAACCTCAAACCAGACACCCTACACCCGACCCTGAACCCTAAGCCCTCAACCCTGACTGCGTGCTGAGGCATGTTACGTTCGCCTCTCTAATTCCTTTAAACTGGAACATTTTTTCCCAACAAGCAAAGTAATCCGGTCTCACTACTATCAAAGCGCCTGGCCTTCCTAACAGTGGCGTACCACAAGGGGAACATTTCTCATGAGGGAATGGGGCCCTTTAGTTTTTGGGAAGCAGGCCCTTATCTTCCTACTTGGTGGGTTGTCAACACGATGGTCACCACCCGGCCACGTAAAGTACACCTTAGGAGGACCCCCCACCCTGTAATCGTGGTATAATCAGAATATAAGAGGACCCTAATATAATCCCTCTTATCCCTTATAGTCACTGTTACTGGGTGGGGGGTCCACGTAAAGTACGCCCCTGTAGGATGCGTAAAATCCCCCTTCAGGTTCTCGCTGCCAATGTGGGAAAAAGACTCGCCATGATTTCGTGGCTTGTAAAACTAGATGGATGAATGTATAGTCCCCCTTAAGTAGATAGAATATGGCTTTGGGTATATTAGAATATGATCCCCATATACCCCATATTCTATCTACTTGAGGGGGACTATAAATGGATGAATGTATCTTATAGTGGTAACATGACATAATTTCATTCTTAACCTATGAACCAAACACCGCATATTGACATTGTAATTTCCATTTTGTTTGCCAAAATTGCAATCCGCCAGTAAGCTGACCTGAGGCGAAGACACACTTCACGGCCCAAAAACTCGAAGGCGACCTTCTGTACGTTTGGGGCTTACTGTTGTGGGTCTAGGGCTTACCGTTTGAAGTTTGAAGCTATGGGATTTGAGATTTCTGGTTGAAGAGAGCTCAACGATGTGGGGCTTCGGGATTGGGGTCTGGGGTTTCCGGCTTACAACATATGTCCTCGGGAATGGAATAATGGTGTACAGGGACCTTCATGCAGACTATATGGCATGGGAATGGCCATGAGGCTTGAACCCCCCGCCCGATTTCGCATAATTAGTTTTGACGTTCTGTGTGTTGAACTTGCGATTGGAACCTTTGCGCTTTGGCTGCGAATTTGTTTTTGTACGCCCAAGCACACGGTCCAGAATTTGAGCATAAGCGCCCCGGTCAGTTTCAAGGTGATGGCGGCTATTACCCTAACTTGGATCACACATTTCCCGCTTGACCCCGTCCCAAGCAAACAAAAAATCAGAATAAATCGGGAAAAGACCTTTGTATCATAAATTCTAGTGAAACTTTCAACCTCTCCTACTTCCAATGCCCTCCAAAACCCTCGACGATAAACTGCTAGCTAATCCGGGTTGGTATGAGCACCATGCCTTATTTAGACTTAGATCCTATTTCAAGTTGAAATTCAACAAAGCGATGTGGAATACAACGGTCCAACTAAAACTCACGCATGGCTCCACAACCCAAAACCCAAGTCCCCGACGCAGTGAAAGTAACCACGGCTGCCCCTGTGGGCGCCATTGCCGTCAACGCACCAGCCACATTGCAATTTTCTGAATGTATGGATGCCAACTGGAGGACGTAGACATTATTGAAAAGTTTGAGGTCCCGGGGTTCAGCGAGGGTGTGACCATTACAGATTTCAATTTTGGGCTTGGGATTGAAGCCCAACACAATGTTCCTTACAAATTGGAACTTTTTGTTGTTCAAATAATGGAGTGAAAAATGACATGTGAAACACCTTGGCTTTCAAACGAGTTGTGCGAACATGCGAATCTGCTGTGTTGTCCTTTGCCGCAATGGATTGCCTCACGTACTTGGGCATCAGATGTTGCATCTTGGTGGATTTTGAGCCTGCAAATTACAACCGTGCTGAGGTGTTGCAAGGGCAAGACACCTGCTGGCAACTCTTGGCCATTGGAGTGCCTGAAGTTGTCACCGAGCATTGGGTCTTTTATATCTTGCCTGTGCAAAATGCAAACATTCGCAAGATAGATGTTTGATCTTTGTAGTTACCCATAGTCATCCCAAATGCCAAAACCGGGAATGGCAAGCATTCCTCACGCAATATCCAAACAACGAACAACAGGTTCTTGACACAACAAATCTACAAACTCGAACACGTAGCGTACGGTCCATTGAAAACCACCACGGAAGGATCCATGCGTCTTGAATGAATGCAAAAATGTTTGCTGACACACGATGAAACTCGTCCCGAACATGTCGAACAAGTTTCAGGACACTGTGAACGCAGCATCCTCAGCAAACGCGGCAATCGGCAAATCAAACAAGCCACAACTACACTGTCTGGGACTTCAGCAAGTATTGCATCTGCCTGCACCTGACGAGCATACAATATGGGAATGCCGCTTGTAACTAACAGCTCGTTGACTTCTTGAAAATTTTGACCGTAGCTTCACGGTCTTCCCACTCCTAACCCAAAACCCAAGGCAAGCACTGGTTTCCAGTTTTCTTCTCCACCGCTCTCAGGTCTGTGACAATGTCGATTGCTGCTTCCAGCTGGGTACGACAACCTCCCAACAACCTACGGATGTGGAGTCCAGTAGGTTCTCTCTGCTTAGGCTGCAATGGAATGTTTGCGAGGCCTCTTCGCCCTTTCTTCCACAAACCTTGACTTCAAACATATTGTCTGCGAGCTTCACATACCCCGTCCCCACACGTACAAAACAAATCTTCTAAAGAAAGTTGTCACAATGTCGCGTCATACGGAGCAAACTTTTCCTTGCGGTCCATCACATCACCTGTCCTGAAGAGCTTTAAACGACCCTAAAAAACTTGAATGAACAAAATCCTGGACCGGTGTCCACTTTAAGGCTTCCGGCGCAATTGCCACATGACCTGCAACGGAAAATTTCTCACACTGAAAAGCTCGATGTGTTTGTCTCCTCTCGGCAACTGTCAGCATGACCTGCTGCTAAACCTTTGACGAGTAATGCAACTGAGCTAACCCTGAGGAGAAGTTTATCACAATTCGATGGAACATTACCATCACATATCTGCCACCTAACTTCAACAACACATTGTTTCATAACTTTTCAAGCTGGCTTTGCTTCAGGGGCTGAATCGTCAAGACCCCACCGTAAAAGTCCCAAGGCATCATGGAGCGCCATCTCAAATGAATCACTACTTGCAACAACATGCCTCTTTGGCACCTTGCGAAACCTATCTTCCAACCCTGCTAGCTTGTCTTTGGATGTTTGTCCTTCTTGCCCTGTGACTTGTCCTTCTTCTCTGCTTTCTTTGGCGCCAGGCTGAGCAGCTGTCTCTCAATATTTTCATCTGTAACACAAACTTTAGCTGAGGTCTTCCTTATTGTTGCATCTGCACTAGCTGAAGCACTCCAGGCTTGCCTAAAACACGCACCTCTGTTCTTTTCCATCTCTTGCTACTTCGCCTGTCCTACCTTTTCTCGTTCGAGTGAACCTCATGTCTTGTCGTAAAGGTGGCTCTTTCTTGGCCTGTAGAACCGTTTTTCTGGAAACGAAATGTCAGCTGTGTGTAACCCGCCAGCACCGGCGACCAATTTCAATGCCTTCTGATCCATGGATTTTGGGATCTCTTAGTAAGAACTGCCCATTGTCGCCAGTCATTGGCGTGAACTTGCACCTGTCTGCGAGCAACGCGCAATCCATCCGAACTATATATCTTTAGCCACGCGCATCCTTGATTTGCTGCGTCGTGGGAAGATTCAACGCATGGCTGTTGTTCCCGCGCGTGGATAATTTTGTCCGACACACGCGCAACTTCCCGAGGGGACGGGAGGGGGTTATAAACCATTTATTGCACCCTCTTCCTTCGCAGTTGCCCTCAAGTATACAGCCATCACGCTCGGTCAGTTCCTTTGAGCGGTTTCAAGCAGATGCGGCTGCCAGCCGCACGGACTGGCACAATGCCCGTCATACGTTGCCACTCCCCCAAGGAATTATAGTCAGCTGTTATGCGACGCAAACGGGAGACCACTAGTAGTTTTGGGGCTGCGACTGACTTACCCGCCTACAGCTACTCTAGAGCAGCAGTGCTGGTTTTGCTGCAACGGCGACGCTTCCAAAGCGGGTCAGTGCATGTTTCTTCGCCTTATGAACAATCAGCACCGCTTCTCGATTGCCGAAGAGCTCTTGTCCACACTGCGGCTCTCTTCCCAAGGAGCATCCGTCGTGCGCAGTTAAAACCAACCGCGGGGTGAAAGCCACCCCGTAGGAAACAGCTTCTGGAAGGAAACAGCATGGGCTAGGACACAGCCTGAAGGAGGATCTGCCACGTTGTAGGAAACGTCTAGTTTCGCGAAAGCACAGGCATCTGCCGGAAGACGAGGAAACGCCCTGTAAAGGGAAACGCCTTGCAGGAGGAAAACCTTGGAGGAAACGCTCTTTCAAGCAGCCAACGAACAAAACAGCGGCTGCTTTCGGAAAACAAAAAGCGTTCAACAAATGGTTTTGTTTCATGCTTTCACCGCGCCAAACAGAGCTGCTCACTTCCTTGTCAGCGCTAGGTGTCTGATGGCAGAGCTGTCCAAAACACATTGCGGCACACTATCCCAAACTGTTGCCTGTGAAAACTTGTTTGCAGCCACCTGCGCGTGCTCATACTTTGGCGACAACAAAACCGCCTGCTCCCAAGCAAACAACCTGGTATGATTCATGGCATTCAACAAGCAACATGTTTTTGATTGCAAGTACAAAGTACAAACTGGTTCTGCTCAAGGTCAACTGCCTACGGAATCATCATGAACTGCAATTCACATTGCAATTTGCAGCTTGGACAATGTGCCCAGGTGACCTCTGAGGTCATGATTTCTGTCTTGCCTTTGTTCACAATGCCGGTGGACATTTGCGCAGAAGCGTTGCAGAACTTCCAAAGCTTCATTGAAGTTCTTTCAGATCTTGCTGTAGCTCCAGAAATTGCCGCAGGATTGCCGTATGCGCCTGGACTACTGAACAATGAGTTTAGTTTTTGTTACTGAGCAGCGCCCGCAAGATAACGCTCCAAGCAGGGACAGCGACGTTCCATCAAATTTGCTCCGAGAAAACGTGCTCAGACCGCTCAGGTAAAGATTGAGCCGGAATCTTCAACCGGTCCTTCTCCTTTCCATTGCTTGCTGCCAACGTCAAGCTCGAAGGCAGAGCAGGTGAAGCAGAAAGCCTCCGCCTCGCGCGAACTGCAATCAAGGGCACACAATGGTGCTGCGATCGCTGCAGTACAAGGCACGCGCCGCAACATACCGATGTGATGTGTGTGCAATTTTGACTGTTGTCAGCGTTGCGCAACTCGCTGAATCTTCATAGTCTCACTCGTTGGTTGTAGATAGTTGAGGTGTTTTGAATCTATCTCCAGACAAGTTGACTTTTTCTAAAGCCCGGAATGGGTCTGCTCCCTGGGCAGAGCACTGTTGATGCCAGAGGAACTCTGAAGTAGGTGTCCTGCCAGATATAGAGTACAAGACAAGTTGGCACAAACGGCAGATGGAAGCGTGGGCGACCCAGACTAGAACGGGTTTTCTGAGTATCGACGGAGGGTCACAACCAGCCTCTCCCCGTGTTCATCACTTGTATTCTTGCCACTAGTTGCTTAAAGTGCGGGATTCCATATCTGATAGATGTAAGGACATCCAGTGACTGCCGTGATCTTTTCACAGGGGACGTCCAAAGCCGCACCTTTTTGGAAGCGCACATGTAATAGGCAGACGATTTTTTCCTTCAAAAACCTCAAAGAAAAAAGTCTGGAGCTGCAAGCCAGTTACTGAGCCTACGAGGTGGTCGTAGTAGCTCTAAAGGCAGGACTGATTACGATAGCCCATAGTGACCCATCACCATTCTCTGGCTCTGGCGGCCGTCTGCTGATAATTGCTTGACCCGAAAACGCCGCCTGCGTGCACTAATTAGAGCAAAGGACCAAACGAAAATACAATAAGAAACCAAGGTCAACGAGCAAAGGTCAACGAGCAAAACCAAACTAAGTCCGTTCAACATCCTTCGACGTGTTTCGGCCTGTTTGATTTTCTTACATCTGTCGTACCTTGTTGGACCTTACCGTCACTAATTATGGCCAAGTACAGTGTCCGTAAGAAGAGAACTGTGAGTGGCACAACACAAAAGGCATGAACATGTACTGAAGAAAACAGAAATACTAGTGCGCAAAAGGAGGCCAGCAAGCCGATGAACAAACCACCAACAAATAACAAAAAAAACAAGCAAAAGGTCCTTCTCTGCCTCGTCATTTTAGGTCAAACATACAATTAAACTGCAGTGGCTACGCTCATCAATGCCAAGACGAGCTGCACAGTCTTGATTGCTGGAACTGCAAACTACGCCTTCG
>CAJNIZ010005481.1:0-19350 GCA_905231905.1 Symbiodinium pilosum
CCCCTAATTTTGGGAAACCTTGAATAATTTGGCAGAGGGGTGCGGGGCATAGTATAGTGTAGTTTAAAGAACGATTTGTGATAATGTTGGCAGCTATTTAGACTTTGACATCGCTTGGAAAGCCTAGGGAAACCGGGTACAGTTTAGGGTTAAGCGCTGTTCAGCACGGACAGGGATGCTATCAAAGACAAAGCATGGGTGCAACGCAGACAGTATAATTCATCCACGATGTTCTTCCGCTCTTGTTCCTTCTCTTTAACTTGGCCTTTGCTACCGGCACTGCCCAAATCAGACACTGCCCTCAATAAAACCAAATTGGACTTACTTGTGTTATAAGAATCCCGCACCCCCCCCCCCCCAAACCGGCATGCTCCCCTCGTGGTAGTAAGTGCCTGGTAGCCCGCCAAATGCGTGAACTGAAGGCCGCCAAGGCAATCACCGACCTTGCGAGCTGTGCTCACAACTTCATGGACTCAGCGAGATGCTCGAACTTGCGCCCTTTAACAGCGGCCTTTAAAACCATAAGCCTTTGATAGTTGTTGAAGGGATTTAGGGGTAAAACAGGGGCCTACACAATTACCAATATCATCTTGAGGTCTTTTTGAAGCGCCCGAAGCGACATCTATACAAGCACTCTAGGGCTAAAATATTGGTGATTATTTGGGCCCCTACAGGATCTTGTTAAGAAAAACACATCACAGTTTGGTCTTATGAAGGTTCCTGAATGAGTTTCCTGTGTAGTGAGGTTGTAGTAATACCCTGCCCTACTAACAACCCCCCACCCCCTAAGAATAGACACTCCCCAATTTAGTCCGAATCTAGTACCATTATATACTGGCAGGATGTTTGTTGTCACTAGGGGGTGGGTGGGGGTTTAGACAGTGAAAGGTGATGAGTAGCTCTGCAGAAAGAAATTTCCTGACTCCCTCGAACAAGGGTTTGAACACCAAAGTAAGCTTTACAAAAAGCTTCGGGCTGTTGCCACCCCATCCTGGCTCTCAGTCCCGAGAGTTGCTGGCAGAGAGGGCCTGAGGGGGGCCTTGGAGGCCCACCTGAAAAGTTCAAAAAGAGGGACGCATCGCTTCGCCCCAAGGTTTGGAGTACATCCCAAAGGGTCCAAGGACCCAAATAATAGGGCCTGAGGGCCCAAATACCATTTTTATTATAGTATTTGGGCCCTAAAAACCCTATTATTTGGGTCCTATATACCCTTATATAGTCCCCTAATATCCATATATATCCCCCTATAACCCCTTTTGAAAGGGACCCTATCTTTGGGTCCTTGAACCCTTAGGTCATTATTCTATGAGCTCCGTCGCCAGCCGGAGGGCTTAGCTCCGGAGCTTCTTCTTCGCCTGCCCGCCTCGGTGTGTTCTCCCTGCCTCACTCGGTTTAAGTTTTTAGGGTTCAGGGTTAAGGGGGGTTTAGGGTTTAGGGTATAGGGTTTCGGGTTTAGGGTTAGGGGTACAGGGTTTAGGGTTTAGGGTATAGGGTCTAGGTTACGAGGACCCCCCACCCTGTAATAGTGGTATAATAGGAATATAAGGACCCTAATCTAATCACCATTATCCCTTATAGCCACTGTTACTGGGTCAAGGGGTCCACCTAAGTATGCCTTATGCCTTGGATGCTGTCCGCACCTACTCACAGTCATCAATAGATGTAATATTAGGGGCTCTGCGTAGTTCTAGTAGAAATATTATCATTTGTTAATGTATGAGGGCAGGACCCAAGGCATACCATAGTGTAGTATCACAAGGATTGTAAGAGTACAATATTATACGCTATCCAGGCTTCGTGTGAGATTACCCCATCCTCCTCTAGTCAAAAGCGCTGATCTCTGAGGTCCTCTACTTGCAAGCAAAAAGCCTGCCTGGACCGGAGAAAAGCCTAAATCGCCATGTTGGGATGAATGGCACTAATAATGGGTACTTGGGGGGCAGTCCCGCTACTCATGGTAGACAGTGAGAATGACGCCTTCAACTCGCACCCACCCCGCAAGCAAACTGGAATTCCGAAACATCTTTGAGGACAGCAAGTTTCGTAGTTCCCCGTCTGTGTCGGGGAGCATGGCCCCAAACCCTAAACCTCATATGAAAGGCTTGATTTCAAACCAGTTGCTGCAAAGATGTGCTTCATGGAGGTTCGCAGCTTTGCCTTAGAGAGCTGATGTTCGACAAGGGTCCCCTTTTCCCTCACCCGCGACAAGAACGTTGTGAGATCTCCCTACGACTATCCTGCAAAAAAGACAGAACTATTACATTTCGAGCGTCCCCGCATAACATGTGGCTGCTCGCCAGTTGGGCTTGGTGGTGAAGGTTGTTGCGTTTTTCTCGCCTATTTTGAGGCCCCACCCTCCCTAGCTGGGAATTTTCAATACTTGTTGTTGCCTCAAACTCCGTGCAGGATCATAATACACGATCCGGCTTAGGTGTTATACGAAGCAGATTTTGGGTTTTGGGTTTTGGGTTGGTGGCAGATGTTTTTCTCAGTTTCTAGGCACTCTCACAGAGGGTCAGACCCCTAGTACAAAATACGGGCTCCCCAGAAGCCCCAGAACATGAAGCCTGCCCCCCAGATTTTCAGGGAAAAGGATTAAACATGCTGTGTTGAAAAGACAAAATTGTCATCCTACCGCCTTACAGGGTCAAGCCTGTGGGGATTGAAACTGTTCTCGCCGGGCCACATCCACAGGAATCCCATCTTTGGTCCACTTCACGCCTGTCGACGCCTAAACCCTAAAAGCCCTAAACAGCCACTTAAGGCCCTCCCGCTGAAGGAGACCACTATCTCATACCTTTTTTAATATGCACAAACGACGAACCAAGCGAAGAGTACAGGAGAAACCTACCACAAAGGTTCCTAAGTACTGATATTGGGAATACTTACCCAAACCGCAGCGGAAGTTCCTTGAAATATGAAGGTACTTTTGACCATTGGGTACATGATGGTACATGTGTACAGGAGGCAAGGTGAGGTAAGGCCAAAAATTTCAGTACTGCTCCCACCCAGTAACTTGCAGGTAACATCAAGGGCTGTGTACAACTATCTTTTTTGATGATATCCAACTGGTTCGGGGTAGGGGGCAGTATCCAACTGATAATATGTCAGGGCAGGATACTTGCAGTCAGCCCAGAAGAAGCTCCTCAAACTACTATGGTATAATAGGGTATTGTCCTGGGGTTATGTATAGGGATAATGGGAGAGGAAATGGAAACTACTACACTACTGTATGACTCAACAATGAACCTTGCTGAGAGGCCGTCTGTTGCTTATGGGCAAGTCTGAGTGAAAAAGGCTCTCGGCTCCAAAACGCCTTTGGAAATCCACTTTCCGGCTCCAAAAAATTGGGTCCCCCCTATCCTGGACAACTATATTCTATGATCTCTATATAAGCTCAATATTATACCCTAACACTATAGTAGTCTCCATTTTCTTTTCCACTATCCCAATTCAACCCCAATATTGCCCCAATATAACCCTACATTACCCCAATAGAACTCCAATATAACCCTATATGTAATATGTGTATATATATATACACATATATAAATATATCAATAAAACCGTAGCATTACCCCAATGGTAGGTCTAGCACGACACAATTTCCTTGCGCCTGCGCGGTCCAGGCCCATGGAGTCCAGACCTCCCCACAGATCTCACCCAGTGGGCCTATAGCTTAGTTGAAAAGTAATAAGAATCATATTAATAAGGGTTTAGGATTTAGGATTTAAGGTTTAGGATTCAAGGTGGTATGCAGTATTATGCGGGGTCCCTATGAAATCAAGCAGGGTAAGTTTCAATACTATCTCCAAAGCCCCACCCAGCCAATTGTGGAAATGTGGAAGCATGGGAGCTGTGCCAGGAGTTTTTCACGGTGCAGAGCATCTTCTGCGAGAAGCCCTAAAGCCTGAACCCTACACCCCAAACACTAGGGAGGCTACAAAGAGGCTTTAATTTGGTTTTGGACGTTCATGGAATGCTCTTAGAATAACCTTGGAGAGGCAATTGGGGCACTTGGTAAGCAGATACAGTCTCCAAAGCTGGGGTCCCACAGTTGCATTCAGGTGGTTCTTACATGGATATACCGGCCCCTGAAACGCACACATATCTTTGGAATCTGACTTAAGCTAGAGACTGCAAACAACACTACTTGCAAATCCCGACCTCTTTCCATTAATCCTAGGAACTTCCTTCTTGACAGGTTGCGACCCCAAATCCTAAGACCCGGAGCCCTAAAACTAAGAGTCCAGAATCAGGCCAGGGCCCAGATGCTTGCCCTTTCCCGCCAGAATAGCCCAGAACCTCATAGCCTTACCCTGGCAACCTAAACGGCGAGTTCCGCTGAGAAACCTCTGCAAACTCAAATCCTGCATGTGATCTTAGCTCCTTCCTCGTCTCCTCATAAACCCTACGTCCACAAGCCCTCAACCTTCAGCATGCGCTGCCTTTTGGTCTGCGTCCTGCTGCCACCAGCAGCGCACCGCAGGGACTGAGGAAATTGATCGACGCACGCGGGTTTCCACAATAAACATATATCACAAGCCTTGATCTAGGGACTCCCAAAAAGACCCCACCCTGATGTCTGTTACACGTTATACTATATGCAAGAGGTTTTGGGAGGTTGGATGCCAAGTTTTTGGCAGCCATGGCTCTAGCCATGGCTTCAAGTACTCTGGAGCTGCTTCAGTGAAAAAACTACGTACATTGGGAAGCTCTCTAAACTGTCTCTGTCTGATTCATCACAGCCCGCAGTACATGTTGTAAGTTGCTGACATAAGAATGACCGCTTTGCGGCTGCAAAGTGGCATGTGCCAGGAGGTCCCCTACAAAACATTGAGCCAGGCCCCACATATTCCCAGTTGGGGCGCCATAAAACGGAAATGGTGTTGCGCTGGGCTTGATAGAGCTATTTCAAAAGATGCCAGTGTCCCGGCTAAAAACCACATATAAGGCACAGTGTCCAAACAGTCCAGAGGCCAACGCCGAAAGGAAGCCTCAGAGTGTTGATGAAGAGAACTTTTCGCAGGAAACGGCATGCTCGTGCCATTGAAGGAAACCCTAAACCCTAAACCCCCGGAAATTCTGAGCCAAGTCGTGAGTCATGCGGGGATTCTTGTCCATCAGCCGTCAGGTGGCGGACCATACATAATCTTAGGGTTATACAGGGGTTATATAGGGGTCATATAGGGTTATATAGGGGTCATATAGGGTTATATAAGGGTCATATAGGGTTATATAGGGGTCATATAGGGTCATATAGGGTTATATAAGGTTATATAGGGATAATATGTGGGGGAGCATAACACAGAGCCGAAGATGATGACAAGGGGCTAAGACTTGCCGCCGGCATGCAGGATCAGACCTCAAATTGAATACCATGTCGCTTGCAGGTGGTTAGGAGGGAATGAAAGATGTCGGAGCCTATTTGTGTGGGGGGGTTATCTAGTGACTACTTTGGAGATCAGTGCCTCTCTGTGGTTGGTTGTAGGTTTATGGGATTTGTGGCTCGAGGCTGTCGCATGGAGCCTTCCAATACCATTGAAGCTTGCAAGTTCTAAATGATTTGAAAAAGCTATGAATTACAAACGCTTTTATGAAGTTCATGACAAGTGGCACAGGTTGAGTACTGTGATGTTTCTGGTCTTTCAGGTTGGGGGCTTGTGTGCTACCATGCCATGCGGACGGAGATGTCAAACCAGTCGTCAAGCTTCAACCTTCCTTTGTAAAGTTTGAACCTAATCAAGTCGCTCCATAACTAACATCCCACACCCCATGACAGTAAGCTTGTCCACCGACGCATGCTGGCTCTTCAAGGGAATCTGTTATATGAGGGGGCGATTCCTTCGTCTGGTCGGAATACTGTAACCTCTGTACAACCTAGCAGCTGGACTTTTTCCCAGCTGATGTTTCATGGCAAGGATTCGTCACATCCAGGGTTCAGACACAGAGTCAGGCAAAGTAGGCCAGACGCTTGTAGGTTTATGGCCTCAGGTTTAGGCTGTGCGGTATGGAGTCTACCACAGAGTCTCTCTCATCCTGATGTACGCTCTTGGAAGCCATGCTCCCTCCAGAGCCCAAGCCCTTCAAAAAGAAAAGCCCTGAATGCTAGACCCCTCCAACCCAACTTGCAAGATAAAGGCCTGACCTACACCCCCAAGGCAAGTCCTGAATAACACTTCTAGTCGGGAATGCAAACGTATCATAGGAAAGTCAAAATCAACGCAGGAGGATTAGAACCCAAAGCACGTCCCGCAAAACGCCACCCTTTGCAATCGACCCTGTCCACACAGTAAGTTTCTTGAACCATCATCCGCTTATGATCTCTTTCGGGCTTCTTCGCGGCCTTGATGGTACCATACCCTAAGATTCCAGCTACTCAGTAATCATATACTTCCCCCAAACCTATACTACAACTACTACTGTATTCTGCAACAACCCAGGTTTTCCAAGTACTGTTGTTGGGTGCCTGGACACCTGGGGAGAATTGAGAACCCCAAACATTTTTCCACCGCGGGGCCATTCGCGGAGGCCTCGACACTTTCCGCTCGGCCCTCTATGACCTCCACGCCATCCTTTTCCGAAAGCAGTACAGTGTGCTTCCAAGCATATAATGGATCCCTTTGATTGAAGGGCTTCTGCCTCTTGGGATCTATATCCTAGGGCTCCATGTAGCCCAGCCTACGTAATATTTACAGACTATCAGGGCCCAATTTAAGTAAGATTTGTAAACTTAGAGCCCGAGGGTTACTGTCCCCCAACTAACATCAGGCCATGCTTGTTTCGGGGAGTGGGGCTGTTGGTAGCAGTCTGGGCTCTATTGTTGAAAGCTGCTCGGAGCAAATGGCATGTACTATTTGTAATGGCGTGGGATATACGATTCGAAGCTTGGAGTTGAAGTTACGAAGCTCAAAACGTCATTCTTGTTATATGTTCGCCGTGACGGCTAACATGTCTGATATACCCCGCCTGCAATGCAGGGGCCATAATAATTGGAGTCCTGTTTTGCTATCGCGTGGACTACCATCCTGCGTTTCGCCAAGTCTTGCGTCATCAGTTTGCTTAAGTGGGTTGGGGGATGGGGGAGTGAGGAGCAGTCATGTTAACGCTAACCTGTTCGCAGCATCTGCCTTGCTACTTCTTTTTCATAGGTACTCCCCCCCAAAACCCACCGGCGCTTTTACTCGTCATGTGCCTTGCGGGCTCAAAAAAAAGAGCAGCCCAGCTTCAGCAAGCGAGAGGAAAAGACTGCTTGCCTTGTCTTACAGGTGCCGAAAGGCATAAGATTCAGCAATTTCCCAAAACGTGCAGCAAAAAAGCCGTACATACCATGGGAACCGTTGCCTGATGCATCATGTGCTTCCCAAGCAGATTGCATCTAAGATCTTTCGAAACCCCAGGTTCAGCAACCTTCCCGCAAATCGAGCACTTGTTTTAAGGCTCTTGACGCCGTTGATATGCCTTGAGGTCCTGGTCTTGAGGCTCCACCTCCGCACGGGCTTCCACCTTGGCTTTGGTTTGGCCGTAGCCTTAACCGCGCAGCCCAGCGCTTTGTCGGCGAGCCCGCGATTCTGCCAGCTGCGTCCTCACGTCCTCTCGCATGAGTGGCGTACCGCACGTCATATGCCGCCTTTGGGCGACGCTTTGGGCGGGCGGCGGGTTGGGGGGTGGAATGGTGAAATTTGAGGTGCATGTCGTGAGGGTGGAGGTTGTGTTGCGGGGGTGGGAAATGGCAGTGGTGGGTGGGTCACCGCCACATCTAGAAAAGTGTAGTAAGGTAGCAAAAGCCTTGTACAAAACGCGGGATCATAAACCAGCAGCAGGAAGTTCTTGGGCAGGTTCCTCATTAACTGGAACCCTTGGACGCTCTCATCCTGTCTCCTTGGTATGGGATCAAAACATTAAAGTTCTTTCAACAAAGGCAGTTAGAACACGCATCGAAGGGCTTGCGGTGCTTTAGCAGCCAGATCGTGTTTATTCCTCATCCTTACGCTTTTCCCAGCTGCTACCAAACCGCCAATGGCCTCATGGCATAAACGTCACGGGCTACCCGCTGGGAAACATCGGAAACAACCTCCCCCCCGAGAAGAACAAATAAACGAGACCAACATTCCCAGTACCAAGCCCCTCATAAAACCTAAAGCCCACCAAACTTGCTCTAAACCGTCAGCCAAGCATTCCGAGCATCTTTCTGGAAGACTTGCGACATCACACGGCGCCTGCACCATTGCCAAAATTGTATGCATTGAGCATCTTCCCCTGATGAATTTTCCCAATGCAGTACCAATAGACGATGCGGAGGGGAAGAATTTATGATTACGGGGTGGGGCGTTTGTTATTAGGGGAGGGGATTAGAGACTTTGCGGGAGCCATGCGATTCTCGGCAGCTCCCGAAAGGAGCTCTTCTAGCGGACCTAGTATGGTGGTGGCTGCTTTTTCGGCGAAACATGACTTCTTCCCTGAACCTCTACACCTAGAATTACTAACCATTTGCCCTACAGTCCATATTCCATACGTGGTGGTGGTGGTGGTGGCGGCGGCGGCGGCGGCGGCGGTGGCGCTGGCGGCGGCGGCTGCGGCGGTGGCGGTGGCGGGGGTGGCGGCGGTGGCGGTGGACCTACCTTCGGAGGTTCGAACCACATGGATCCCTTACCATGCCCAAAAGGGCTGAGGGGGATACATCAGAAGGGTACGTGCTTGACCATTTAGCGCTTAGGCTTCAGAATCACTGTACCCCGGATGTACATGGCCTTCGCAACACAAAAAAACATTTGTTACTTGCTGGCAAACACCACGGCATCAGGACGGAATTTTGGTGGCTGCGCCAAGGAAAGCCTAACCCCGCTTTTGTATGTTGAGGAAGTGCGCAGAAATTAACTTCTTGACTTCTACTGTGCTCAGACAAACATGAGGAACTTTCCGTACAAAATGACCCCCATAATTAGGATTCTAATACATTGGGGTCCGTGTTGGGTCCCCTATTTAGTCAAACTCCCATGATACGAGAACAGAGAGCATGCTTGAGGTCTGCGCACATCATCATCTTCCCGCGGCATCATCTTGCCCACAAGAGTGACCTCTTCAAGCTTCATAAGCGCTCCCTAAGCTTGTAGTCAATGAGGTAATGGAGGAAAGGGGCAGTGACCGGCAACTTGTCTATTCGTGGGAAAAGATATAGGGGCTACCTCCATTCCCGGCTAATCACCAGTGAAAAGACGGTGTACCGAAGTTGAACCCTACACCCTAATCCTAAAGCCTACACGATCCTACATGGAAACCCACGTTATAGGGCCCTCGCAAAAGGACTCTAGTTTTTCAAGATCGCTTTTGGGTTTCATTGCTAGTCAGGGGGGAACTGATTACTCCACACTCCAGACCATGAGCGGTGCTTACTAGAATTCCACCAACAGAGCTAGGCCCTCAGTCCTGAAGTACTTGGTCTTACATCCTGGAATTCGGATTGAATTCAAACCAGCGATTTTTTGGTCTAAAGCCTGCCTAAGACCTCTCTTAGTTATATGCAGGATTTAAGATCCACCTCCCAGCAAACTGAACCAAACTGCCATCTGAAGTTGCTTTGGGGCTGACTCTTCAACCCGGAGTCCTCTATCTGAAGTTCAGACAGTTTCTCAAACCACTCCAATAAGAAGCATCAAATATGTTCATATACACATATGGTAGTGTCCCTAAATAGGGGGACCCCAACATAGACCACACGATACTATAGCCCTTAATATGGGGATCCCCAAAAAGGAACCCCTAATTTGGGGAGACCCCCATATATGTATATGCATACGTAGGCGTGTATGTACTCCTCAATGTACCCGAAAGGCCGAGGCCTCGAACCTTCCGCCTCCCTACCCGACAAAAGTACTGAGGCTTAGTAGGTAATAAGTATTATATGGGCTATGGGTTTAGGGTTGTATTATATGGGCAGTTCCCAAAATTAGGATCCCATTTTGGTACCCCTACATATTAGGCTAGGTGCCGTGATGGGGCCCATAATTTTGAGAACCACCCCAATAAGGATAATTTTCCCTTATGCCCTACTAGCCGCCAGTAAGAATAGCCGGCCACCGGACCTTCGATCCGAGGCGGGCAAAGGCCTGCGCTAACTCGGAGCCAATGGGTCCTCCAAGGGCAATCCAGTCCCCTTATAGTCCCCCTTAACTAGATAGAATATGGCTTTGGGTATATTATAATAAGATCCCCATATACCCCATATCCTATCTACTTAGGGGATTTTCCGCACAACCACATTAAGATCCCAAAAAACTTCTGATTCTTTCTACTCAGGGGGGACTTGGAGGGACAGGGGGACTTAGTAAATAGGCTGATTTATACTGGGGATGACTGAGGTTTTTCTGTAGCTAGTTGGGTTTAAAGGCTAAGGGCGAGGGTCCATAGTAAGCGCCCATACTTGAAAAACTACACACTGATGTTTAGCAGGGATTACTTATCATACAGTACAAAATCGTACGGGGCCACACGGATGACTTCCTCCCGCTCCTACTGACCACATGTTCAGAATTTGGGGCTGGGCTTTGGATGTAAACATTAGAAGAACATTGAGGCAGCCAGCTTTAGGGCTCATCCCGCTGGGAATCGTAGGCAGGGTAATTTAGAATAATTTTAATTCCAAATTTAAGGCTATTTAGGTACTATTCCCTATATAAACCACCATTTAGGGTGAGGTCGGATGAGGTGGCTTTAAATTGCCCAGGTAGGCTTTTGGGAGGATCGGGGATTTAGGGTGTTCTGAGGGCTGGATGGGAGTTTTGCTTGGAGGCTTTGACGGCTGAGCTATGTTTACTCGGTTTCCATCTGGATTGGTTGGGCTTGGTTGGGGGATTCCAGCATTGGCAGCCTGGGCCCTAAACCCATAAACCTCATTAGAACGGAACCCCCAAAAACCTGGCCAAGCTGCCTAAACATCTTAACCCCAAGCAGGCCTCCACCAATCACTGCCAGGTTGGACGGGAACTCTGGTAGATCAAAGACCGTTTCCTGTTTTCGGGAAAGTGTTCAGGAAATCTCCTGCAAAACTGCAAAACTGGTTTGAGCTGTCTGGTGCTGTGGGACTGTCGCTGGAAATATTTGCTGCCGTCAGGGACTCTTTTATTTGGGGACATCAATCCCACCAACTCAAGCCTTGCATCCCTAATCTGCCCCCTTCATGCTGAGTGCTGTAGTTCAAGAGGCACTGTAGAAGCTAACCCTCCACTAGGGTGGTGGAACTACGTAGATATTGGTATAACTAGAGCCATGCCCACGAAATCTACAACTTTCCAATGGCCTGAAACAAAAGCCACATTTGGAGCCCCAAGTCTCGAAACAAACCCTTACCTACGCTGGGCCCCTACCGTGGCATGCTCTGTATCCAAAAGACCCAGCTAGCCCGCTGTGAAGTTTGCCATGGCTCGTATGTCGCATACTTGACAGAGTCCAGGCCCTTGAGAGGTGGGATCACCTGCAATCTTCGCATCAGGGACCCGAGAGTGGGTTTCTGGAAGATAGGATACCTTCAGAGGGCATGGGGGCATAGAATTGTAAGGCGGATATAAAAGTCCTCCGCTTGAGAAAATGCAATATGAGCACCATCATTGGGCCTATGCCGACGCCATGGCGATGCAGCTGTGCGTGATCAACATTTTTCGTCTGCATGCAGGCGGAACATCTATGTCCAAATTCAGCATTCTCATCGCAATGTTAGGAAGCGGGCACTGAAACCCGCAACTTTGATGTGGATGCATCCATCTCCCGCCCCTTTTGTCACAAACCGGGTTCCCTTTCAGTCTTACAATCCGGAGACCCCAGCCCCCAGCGCTAAAGGCAACACGAGCTCAAGCGTAATAATGCGTAGAATTTTGGGCTTGCTGTGGCCTGCATAGAGGCCCATAGACAATAGACTATGGATTTGGGCAACTCTTCCCTAGGCTTAGGGTATGGTAGATCATTTTTTGGCAACTTGTACGGGGTAGAAATAATTACCACTATCATGTTGAGGTCTATCCCAGGTACCTGCTACCATGGCTATAGAAGGAATCTAGTCACCCATGCCCCTGCACTAGGATGTAGGTTTTTGCCTCTTTACAGTGCTCCAAAGTAGGGGCGACATAGGGGTGATAAAAAAAAGTCGACAGGGGATATACATATATATATATATAGATAGATATATGCTACCCCCGATGAACGCCACAATTTGCTAATTTTATGATGTTTGCGTAGCCTATAGGATCAGCAAAGCATAACGGAAAGCATGCTGCAGGTAGCAAATATATTGAGCTACGCATCGCAGCTTCCTCAGCAAAACTGCATAACAGATCATAATTCAAGATAGCTCCATGGGGTGGGGGGTTATCATATATATATATATAAGATATGCACGTTTCAGGGTGTCGCAGCGGATCTTGGTTACCCAATCCCAAAAGAAGGGCCCTGTTACTACCATATGGCTCTTATGTAGTCCTTACTACGGGGGGTGGGGTTACCAAAATCCATTTATTAGCTGCGCCCCTGCTCACTGAACCCTACCCGCCAAACTAACCTGGAGACTCACGAAGACCGCTTTTAGATGGACAGTAGTCTTGGTGGACCGTTTTGACTTCGAGGTTGGCATGGAAATCAGTCTGAATCACATAGATAGTAGAAGATGAATCAAACCAGAATATCCGACCATGCGTTGGGGAGAGTCGCCCTCATGTGTCCAGACTTGCTAGAGCGCCACTATATCTTATCATCTTACTTACTGAAGAATAAATCTCAACCTTCGGGCATGTATCAGAACTTCTGACGACGTCAGTTCATGGGGGAGGGTACACGGAAAGCCTTCCCCTGTTTAGACTTATAGTTAATATCCCATATTCTTTCTTGGCCTTCTAGTAGCAAACCCTCAACCCCACATCTTGAATCCCTCTAGGTTCCCCCTTACTTGAGGTTATTTAAGGATAAGCGGGGTGAATTTAATGTTGATAAATGTTGTGTTGGCCAAGCTGTTGGGCCAGGGCACTGGACCAGCCCCAGTTCCGAGTATGAATTTGCTCGCCGTGATCAGCTCTGTGCCTGCAAGTTGTTCTTTGGGTTTCAAGATTTCAGCATGATTTCCAGGCTGCGGAATTTCAGGGTCTGCGGCTTTGGGTTTGGAGTGTTCGGGTTTTGAATTGGCAGCGGAAGGTCATTTTTTCATGCATCCTGTGGGGGCTGCGGTGGGGTCGGGGATCCAAATTTTGGGCTTCGCAGCTCCACCGCCACGAAGCATGGATGCATTGGCTTATTGAATTCACCGACCGGCTCCTGATGTAGACTCTTCACTTGAAGTTCATCAAACGAGTACGACGATTACAGACCCGGTTTTGCCTTGAGTTCAACTATTATGTGTTTTGCAGCTCGCTTATTTAGGATCAGGGTAATGATCTGAGGTCCGCTATAACGTCCTTTGATTTTCGGGCCCTAAAAAGCATAAGAAATTCACAGCCCTTCCTCTTAAATCAGTCCACAGGGGCTGCAGAACCATGGGCGGCTGAGGGCCCTTATTGAGGGATCTTAATTTCGATTTTTCTGGGGGCCCTATTGTTAGGTAGCAGGGGGACCCCCAGTAAAGCAGGTCCAACATTACCACGCATGGTTAAAAGAAGGACCAAGGTACCTGTCTTGTATTCACAACCAAGCCCCCAACTGCAGACGAACAAGCTTAGGTAGGCCTGCCAGTATACCCACTTGAAACGCAACATTGTATGCGAGAATTGTTGATGAGGTTTTCAATCTCAAGGCTTCCAAAAATTGCAAAAGCCAGTTCAGCCTGAACAAAACCCCAGAGGTGAAACGTTCAACCCTTAACCGTGTCAGATAGTTCAAACGCCAAAGGACCCAAGGATCGGCGGTCACTGCAGTCAGTTGTGGCTAACGCAAGATTTCTAAAAACATGGAAATGTAGACAAAAAAATAGTTGGTGGCTCTAGTATGAGAATCTCTCACCATAAGTGCTGTTCCTGCAGATAGGCTTAGATGAGCGGAGGGCCTCAAGATTAGCCTAGACGAGCTGATGGCCAGCTACCTGCAGGGCTTGAGAGCCACAAGATAAGCCTAGATGAGCTGCGGGCTGGCTACCCTCAGCGCTTGAGGGCTTCAGGATACGCCCAAAGAGCTGCGGGCTGACAACCCTAAAGGCTTGGGACTTTCAAGATAAGTCTAGATGGACCGCGCGCTGCCAATCCGCAGGGCCGGAGAACCTCAAGATTAGCCTAGAAGAGCTGCGGGCTGGCTACGAGCAACAAGATAAGCCTGCCAAACTGCGAGATGGCAGTAGGATCTACGTGCAGAATATCGGGAGATCCAAAGCCGCCTGTGATCGCGACAATCTTTTCGTAGTTGGAAACTGGGCCAAAAACTTTGTATATCTATATACCCTAAACCCCATATCTTTACACCCTTTGGTCCCTGACGTTTGCTTTTTCTCAAGACCGCAACTTGCCTCCCGGGCTCTCAGAAGCCACTGTGGACAGCTGCAGCGTCTTCGCATCCACAAAGGAGGCCTTAAGCTTCCCAGGGAGCCCGGTACAGATACTTTTTGATTAAGCAAAACATATCTTAGGGGATGTTAGGGCCGTAGTACCTTTGCAGTATACTCTTTGTTGGGCTCTCTGGCTTCAGAATCCCCTCACCACGAAAGTCCGGTCATGGATTTCCACGCACTTCTGGCGAAGCCTCCTAAAATGTGCCCGAAACTCCGCACACAAATCTCCGATCTCGAGAAGGGGTCTCCAGACAATCATGTCCCAAGCCGCTCAAAACACACACAGAACCACCCGCTAGAATAGAATATAATAGATTCGTAGGAGGCAAACAGCAGATAAGAGAGAACCCAGGAGTTCTTAGTTCAGAATGTCTTGCTATTTGGCCCCGGCCATTTACATGCTGTGAGCTTTCCTAACCTCAAACAGCGGCAGTAGTCCTGATCCATCCGGTCTTTTGAATTTTGAAGGTTCCTTTGTTGAGCACCTGTCTGCATATCTACCTGCAGGTTCTCTAGGTTTCACAAAGATTTTTCGGTCGGCAAATGGTTTACCCTAAGGCTCCAAATAGACCAATGTAGGGAACATTCTTCACAGACCTAAAGCCCTGCAAAATCCACCCACTTCCCATGTTATTTTCCATGTTCTTTTCCATTTGATTCTCCGTCAGTAGTGTAACATCTCTACAATCCTTACATACCCCTGCAGGGCCGTAGGGTCTCCATTTCATGTTCCATGTTCTTTTCAACTTGATTCTCCATTAGGGTTCTCAGGGTGAGGGTTTAGAACTTGGCTACTAGGCTTGGGCAGCGGGTGTCTCGAGACTCCTTTGGGCTATTATATTATATTCTATTATATTATATTATATTATATTTGTATTTTATATTATATTATAGTATACTATAACATATTATAGTATAGTATCGTATATTATAACATATTATAGTATATTTCCTCAACGCTAGGTACAGAGGTCAGAGGGAGCAACACAAAAGGTGAAGGCCCTCAATCCCTTTGCAAGCCGAAGCTCTAGGCTATTTTTCTGTAAAGGGCTTGAGTCGTGGGTTTAGGGCTACTTCTCGGTTTGAGGATTAAGGGCTTCCAGAGAACGGAAAAGAATCCTAAATGCCTCGCGCGCTAGTCTGCGAATTTCCCCCTGCTGGCTCAGGACAAGGCAAAGGTGGCATGACCTACTTACAGTATATTCCACAGTTCTCGGAACCTCTTACCTGCGAAATTCCGTGTTCGGAGGCGGAGGAACAAGCATGGAAGCAAACAGAGCTAAAAACACAAGATGTGGAATGGGTTTACAAATGCCCGCAACAGATGCACCCAAGCACATCCCTAACATTCCCAGACCCTCAGCCCTGCCTAGGTTTTTGAGCACAGGAGCATGCACCCCCAGGCGGACCTCTACACCGGCCGCTTCCAGGATTTCGGGGCTGTCGTCCTCTGAAAGAAAAGGCTTGCAGGGACTAGAGCTGAGGTCTGAGGGTTTGTAGCCTTGCCCGCGGCTTGAAATGCTTTCGTTTTGGGGGATGTGTCTTGAGGAACGAAGCCTCGGGGATCGAAATCTGTACCCCTTCGAACTATAATATGAATATCATCTTTAACGATTCCTCAGGGTTGTAATATACTTATCCTAAGAATGAAAAATCATTCTTGAGGAGACTACAGAAATGGGTCACCCCACTTTGTGCACAAAAAGCCAAGACCCCGAATTCTGGAAAACCCTAGAGCCTAGTATCTCCAGATAGCCCTATCAGACACCCTGTATATCCTGCCCAAATTTATTTGCGCCGCGACCTGATGAGGCAGCATCTTGGTCAGAAACGACCTGCCCTAATCATAGGTGATGCTTGAGCCGCTACCAGTGACTGCAACCGGTCATGCTCGTTGCGTAAGGGTTACTCTGAACTGTTGATCCTACAATATCACCATTTATTGCTGAGTGGGCGATAATCTGAGACGGTAGCTTCCCTGAATAGGGGAAACCCAAAATAGACCCCGAAATACAACAATCCTTGATATATAGGGACTCCCCAAAAAGGAGTAGCCTTGAACTTGATTGTGGGGAAACCCTATGCCACCTATATTTATATATACATATATACACTTATATCTATATATATATATGTATGTATGTTTTATGTTTGTGTGTGCATACAACCCTATACAACCCCCTACATATCCCCTATAGTTCCTTTAATATAACGATACCCCTGATTTTGGAAAACCCTATAAATGTGCCCCATAACGGTACCCTATGATCCCATAGAAGATACCCCTACTTTTGGGAAGCCCTTATCCCTAAATCCTAAGCCCTAACCCTATAACCCCTAAATATCCCCTTATAGCCCCTATACCCCCTTTAAAGCTACCCCTAACTTTGGGATACCCCTATTTGGGGGAAACCCTACAACCTAATCCCTTAACCGAAAACTGAACCTTCCATACCTCTACATAACCCCTATATCCCCTTAAAAAGATACCCCTAACTTTGGGAACCCCCCCCACCCGTGCACAAGGAGAAGTTGGATCGAGCCTGGCCTGGTCGTAGATGTGCCCTTGACCTTGGAAGTGGAGGGGGCGCTTCGGGAATAACCCCCTAAATCCTAACTCATAAACCCCGAACCCTAAATCCTAAACCCTTAATCCTGAACCTGGGTTTAGGGTTTAGGGAATGGTTGAGGCTTCTCTCAAGGTTTCGAGGGGGTTGGAAAAGAAACATGGGCATTTGGGGAAGCGGGATGCAATCTCGTGCTGCGGCGGAGTAGAGGAACAGCTTGCATAATGTGGGGGCCATTCTCAACAAGGCCCTGCGGTTTATGACAGGAATCTACCTAATATAATCCCACTATAACCCTAAGATATACCCTATTATGTAGTTGTTTCCATTTTATTTTCCATTATCCCAATATAACCCCAATAGAACCCTATCTCCCATAGTTCTTTCTACATTCCGCGAGAGGGTAATCAAAAGTCACCTCCAGCTCCCCAAAGATCTGCTAAATGCCAAAATCCCACAAAGAAACAAACATACCCTGAATCATACCAGGAATGCTTGTGTAATTCAAGGACTATTCCCCTTGCAAGCTATATGCCTGACGACATATAGCATATAGGACTCCCTAGAATAATTTGAGGTAGCTTCCCCATATCTAGGGCATCTTCGGTCTCCAGGGGCAGGTTTCAAGCATTAAGCTCTGCAGACCCGAATGTTTTCGGCCATGGTTATAGTGTTGCAAGGGCAGAAGAAAAGCGCAGTGTGTATGTGTACGTCCGTGCCTGCCGCAATCATGCAATTAAGGTTCCTTCCTGGAGGTTGTTGCATGGTGAAAGATGTATGGCAAATGGATGTTCTTCTTTTCAAGGCTTGAGTCAACACTACCTGCGATCAGTCGCACTTGGTGCAAGTGGTGTTTTTTCTTCAGCATCCTGCCACTAACCGTGCAGTTGTCAAGGTTTCCACGTGTTTGCTCAAGTCAGGAACCTGCATCAACAAACAGGTGAACATGTGGCTCCTTTTTCTGCCAGGAGCAACCCTCATCACCAGGCTCGGAAACAGCTGTGGAGCTTAACAGATGTCGAAGCCTAGATGATTTCTAACATTGTGGCCACAATTCCTTGTATAATTACGGTCTAGGATACCTCACAGTCAAACCTCAAAATGGGCAGGCCCCTACATTCCATAATCCCTATGAACCCCTGTATAACCCAGTTTCCATTAGATTTTCCATATTCTTGTCCATTTGATTCTCCATTATCTGTATTTATGTAATTACTGTTGATGGATGGATGAAATCTTGCACCACCTAGGGGCCCTAAACTGCTGTAATTCCTAGGACTCTAGGGACTTAAGGTGGTGCAAGATTCCCTCCATCAACAGTATGTAGGCAATGCAGCCAAGGTGCAGGACTTGATGTGCTGCTTGACTTTCCTAGCTGCTGTAGCGGTTTAGGGTTTAGGGTTTAGGGTTTAGGGTTTGGGCTTTGAGGTGTTGCTTCCAGGGAACTCTCAAAATCATCGAAGTGCTTAAGTTCTTGCATCATCTTCATCCAGCTTGCCAGTGAAACCACCTGTCCTACTTGAGGGGAGTGTAAAGAGACGATACAATCTCTCTGCATGGTACCTCCCCTAAACCCTTAAACCCTTAAACCCCAAACCCTTAAACCCTGAACCCTAAACCCTGAACCCTAATAGTTGCCGTGGAAACTCTTGTTTTGGCCAAGTCTCTGCCAGTCGCATTTCAAGCCAAGCGGGTCCACACCTTTCCAAGGGGGGATGCTGCATTGGCGGTTTAGGGTCTAGGGTTTACTTACTGGGATTAGTAGGGAATAAGTTAGGAGGACCCCTCACTCTGTAATAGTGGTATCATAAGAATATAAGAGGGCCCTGATATAATCCCTGTCATCCCTTATAGTCACTATTACTGGGTTGGGGCTCCACCTAAGGAATAAGGGAAAATCATCCCTATATAAAACCCTACATCATATGTTCCCTTTTCCCCTACTAACCACCAGCACGTTTAGGCGGCCAAAGTTAAATGCTAAACACGTAGGTGCCTCTAGTCTGTAGCAATGAGAATCACAAGCATCCCAAAGCCTGAAGGCTGGCGACCTAAGGTTTTTTGGGGGTTTAGGGTTTAGGGTTTAGTGTCTAGGGTTTAGGGTGGAGGAAAAGATGCTTATAGTAGTCCTTATATGGTTAGGGTTTAGGGTTAGGGTTCAGGGTTGTCATTCTGCATGCGGCCCACCACTTGGGGTGAGCTCCAGTAGGAAGGCGTTGATAGTTCACCCATGAACTTGGAAGTGCTCTATATGAGCGACGACTTTTATTT
>CAJNIZ010005482.1:2555-19074 GCA_905231905.1 Symbiodinium pilosum
ACCAACAGTCGTGTGGGAAAAAAATCCGAGACCTCTCTCTGCTCGCGCCCAGAATCATCTGTCTCCTGATATGGAGCGTGCAAATCTCGGCACACAGGCACGGTACACCACGGCCTCTCTTGACGTCAGGGCTTCTTTGGCATACTGATCGCTTTCAGAGGACTTGTCGACCGTCCGAGCCTCCGCTCGTCACAATCAAGTGGACATGCGAAAGCAGATGACGCAGTCAACCTGCACTCTCTGCACACGTGCACAACGGGCTCCCTGCGACCCATTCGTGAACTTGGGACTGCTGCGCCTGGGACAAAAGGGATCAGAATCACGTGAGCTGTGCAGTGAAGGCATCCATGATGCTGTTGTTACTGTCGGTGCGACAACTCCATGGCTAGAAGGGCAACACTTCACATTGATGCAGGCTACGCCTCCTCGAGCTCCGCAGCGTCTCGGACCTGCAAAGGAAGCAGCTTCTGGCGTTTGAGGGCATGAAGAATCATATTTTAATTCTACACTTTTGCATGAGATCTTCCGCTACGACAGAGTCGCAGCCCTTGTGTGGCATTACTCAGTCCGCAGTCTGAATTGGACGGTTCAAATGACATAGTCACAGCTGTGGAAAAGTCGTGCTAGAAAACAGTCTTTTATCCATGGCAATTCAAGTGTTGATGTGCTGTGAGACCATGACATTACCCTCCAGTTTTGAAGTATGGACCACATAAGCCCATGACAGGCATGTGTTCGCCCGGAAAACCAGCTGACGCGTTCAAGTTGGGCATAGATGCGGGAGACTCAGGGAAAGCCTGAAGGCAGTCCACCAAAAAACATCTTGCCCTTGTGAAATTAGCTCATGCTGGTTAGTTCAGGACAAGGAAACGTCTTCCTCAGCAAGAAGCTCCCAAGAGCTGCTTGCCGCTTACCTCTCGAGAAGATCATGCTGTGCAGCAGGGAAGGCCGTGGAAGCCGTTGGTCGTGCTTGCGAGCCCAGACCAAAATCGAAGCCTTTCTTGGAAGCTCTCGCTTTCGACCCGCGGGGTACTGGAGATGAAGGGATAAAGGTCACGCTCAAGCTGCCGGAGCGGAACTCATCCCTCCCCCTGTAGTCATGGCTCTTTCAATCTTCACGCTGTTTGTCCATCTCTGCCCAACACACCACCTCTATGGGTGCCACAGAGAATCACGCACCTGCTTGAACTCCTGCTTTGGATTCTTGTAATAAGATCCTTCTTGGCCACGTGTGGCCGTGGCACTCAAACCTAAAACGTTCAGATTCGTTCAGTCCTGGCCAGAAAGGCACAGGCTGAAAGTATGCACAGCCTGCGAAGCTAACACACGAAGCGCCAGATGCTGCTAGCAGTCAAATTAAAGAGACGCTCTGACAGAGCAGACTCTTGAAACTCCTGGACGCTAAGGCTTCCTGGCCTCCTTCGATTGAGCTTGCTGCAGGGCCTGCCAGGCCAAGTTGTGACTTTTGCGTGCTTGTGACGCACCAAGGCCAGAAGCTCCCACCTCCATGGAAGCAACCTCCCCGGATGCAGAAGATCTGGTGCCCTTCAGGTCTGCATCTGCTTCATGCAGTGATGCCTCAGCAGCAGAGGGCTGCAGGGGGCCCTTGAGGGGTTGCCTGGCAGCGCTGCCCAGTTATTCCGGAGCGTATCCTCCAGCTTTCCATACCTTGCCATCCTTAGAGGGGCGTGCATCAGCAAGAATTGCAGCAGCTGGAGTCCAGATTGAGCTCAAAGCATTGTTTTGTCAACTGGCGGGGGGTGTGGACAAGGACAAACCTCAGAAGTAACATAACAGTCTCATAGTCCTTCTGACGCAAGTGGGGATGTACAGCAATTGCAAAGCAGCAGGCGACCATCTTCCCAGTGGATCGGGAAAACCTCAAGTAGGCATTGCCTTTTGTGGATGTTTGCTTGCACAAGCTCAGAAGGCTTATGCAAAGTACGCCGATTAAGTGTTTCCCCTAGGACACAAGCCTGCGCGGATCTCCCCTCTGCTCTTCAATCAAAAATTACATGGATCACGCGGCATGTCTGGCCTACGAAGTTCTATGCAAACATTTGTTTTTGATGTTTATCTTTTCCATCATAGACAAAACAACCTGCAGGTGCCTATGCGAGATTTCGCCAACCTACGCCCAGCAAGCCAAAAGGGGCACGGTTTGCAGCTTCATTGCCAGAATAGCTCGGGAGCGGATTCGCGAACTGAATTCCAGCATCCAGGCTCGCATAGCATCACAGGAAGATTCTCAGTCGCATGCCGCGAGCTGGAAGTACTCCTCTGCCAGTTGGATGGCGAATCCCTCAGCATGACACAACAGGCCTTAAGGGCAACTCAAGTGAAACCAAAAAGTAAAAAAAAACATCCCACTCAGGCTGCAGCATCGTGGCCACGACAATCCTTGGCCATTTGCAATGCGTTCTGTCTGATTCTGCTGCAAGGACAGCGCCCAGCCTGTCACCCTGTTGGGGAGGTGGCCAGGGCTGGAGCCGATATGCAATGGCTTTGAGCTCCAGAGCGAGATGCGCGAGTACGATGCGTTCGGTTGCGATAGCTCTCATGCTGGCACCAGGACATATTAACACTCTTTTGTCTCCTCTCAAATGTTGGCTGCGCATTGCTTATGCAATCCGTACGGGTGGCTCCTGCAGGAGCAAAGAAAATTACATAGCTAAACGAATGAACATCAACGGGACAGGGCCAATCATTCGCAGGCCAGCTACTCATTGGCTTTGCTGATGACCTGCAATCATCTGATATTACAAATTTCATACTGCAATGGCGATTAAGGCCATGGCGAAAACAATCCCGGCTGCCAGCAGAAAGCTTCCGGCGGAGAAAATGATGATGAAGTTTTTGGCTTGCTCCTCCCTGCCAACCATCAAACAACAATGACTTCTTACACTGCAAGCAGCAGTTCGAACAACATGAAAGCAAATCCTGTGAAAATTTGCATACCCTGAGGATCTACTGCTGTCGTTGTTTGTCACGCACGTCCATGGCATCTGGGCGGTGTAGCACAACAAAAAAAAGAAAAGTTACACATCCTGCCTGATGTCGTAGCTGCCTGGCTCAGATGCCCAGGCCTCATCGGAGGGGTTGTGTCTTACTCCCCCATCATCCGAGGCATCAGCATATGTTGATAAACTATTTTCCGAACAGTTCAATACTTTGGCATCTTCTGGAAAAGCTATGTAAGCTTCGAGCCGGTTCTGCCATGAGTGCAAAAGCTGCAGAAAGCATAGCTTTTTCCACGGCTGGCTTCACGTCCAGCCCCTTCCTGCACTCGCGAACAAATGCTTCTGCAAGTTCAAAATGTTTTGAGGTAACGGTGGCCTCGACATAACGTCCACCTTGGGCTCTAACTCCTCAATGCTGCAACATGCCAAGGCCAGGTCAGCTTTGCAAAGCGCAGGGATTCCGGCCTGGGCTCTGATCACCACATCTCGAGGTGTGGACGGCCTATAGCAATGGAAGCCGTAATTCTGTACAAAAAAACACAGGCCACAGAGCTGGGGTTTGTACACAACGCGGTTGGGAGCCGCCACGAATCCCGGGCAAAGGGCCTGCCGGGCATGCTGACACTGAAAATTCCTAAAAACATGAACATAAACACACAACCAACAATGATGCGTGCCACAATGCCATACGGCATCCAATGGATTTCGCACAACATTGCATTGTCTCTCAACACTGCATGTGTAACAACGAGACCTATCGGCTTGGAAGCTTTGGACATAATTGCCAGTGTGTTTGCGCGAATCAAGGCACCTTCACGGCGCCACCAACCAGCAGCACAAGGGCGAGGCCAAAAAAAGGCCTGCGAGCCATGATGTTTTATTTCACTATGACCCGAATGTTCCGTGCAGGTCTATGTGGCTTGAGCGAATCAACAATGGCGATCAGACAGACATGCCCGCAACTGACCAAGAACTTGCTTTCAATGGAAAACTCCAATCTTGCCCGGTAACGTGCGCTCACCTATTTCAAGGTTTTCCATGCATCCACGTCAAGATCTCATTCTACTGTACGCTTGTACGCAATTTACGCTAACGCCACGTAAAGTGGAAAATACATTGCTGGTGAAGGCTTGGGCAACCAAGCTTGTGAAATCAATTCTCGAGAAGAATGGACAACCAACCAATCAAACGCCCAGGTACCAATCTGTCCTGTTTGTTTCAAGCGTGGGGCCCAGCAGGTGTTTGTTCAATTCCAAACCTCATAACAACCCAACACATGTGAACCGTTGGCGTCGGGCGGACTCGCATGCTGATGCTGCATGATCCACCAAAGTGTCTGCAGCTTCATAGTGCTCGGTCGGTTCCAACTGTTTGAAGCGGGACGGTTGTTCTCTGAGATTTGCTTCTTTTTGCTGGCAGAAGCGTCTCAAATGCCGCATCTTCGTGCGCATGTATCTTGGCCTTTGCATCAGCATAAAGACTGCGCATATAAAACATTTGCTTACGGGAAGGCGATGTCCCCAACATTTCGTCCCCAACATTTTGGTGTAAGAAGGTCCACCAACCACATCTCAAGCCGTGTTGAGCCCCTCAGCTTCCAATTTTCCCAATTCATGTGTGAATACAAACTCCTTATTCCTTCATTCATGACCGCACGTATCAATCAAGTATTTGACCAATCCAAATATTGATATCACAAATTTATAAATGTTGAAATCTCGCATCACAAACTCAACAGTCAGCAGCGGCTCACTTTTGCGCCACAAAGCGAAGATGGAACGTAGTCGGTGGCACGGATGTTTCGAAAGGTGTTGCCCGCATCTAACCCCCCAGAGGTGTGGGTGGGTGGGACGAGAAAATAATCACTCAGGACTGAGACGAGCCGAGAACTTCACGAATACAAGTGAACATGGTCAACAAACTCATGTATCGTGAAGAGGTAAAACCAACATGCAAGGTTTTTGAAAAATTTGGATGGAAAACTTGAGAACGTGCTTGGTTTCAGAAAACCATCATGAAATCATAAATAAGGGGGGGTACGTCCCGTACTGGGCCCCTTATTCATTCATTCATGAACGCACGTATCAATCAAGTATTTGACCAATCCAAATATTGATATCACAAATTTATAAATGTTGAAATCTCGCATCACAAACTCAACAGTCAGCAGCGGCTCACTTTTGCGCCACAAAGCGAAGATGGAACGTAGTCGGTGGCACGGATATTTCGAAAGGTGTTGCCCGCCTCTAACCCCAGGCCATTTGCAGCACCGAGGCACAAACATCCACGCGAACACGAGGGACCCCCATGCGCGTGAGGTGGTCATAGCATCCTCTGCTAGGGGGATCCGCTGGGTTTGCCGAGGTGGGCACCCGAGCAAACCAAGCCCTGGTTCGGAAGGCCGCTTCCATCTCCAGTATGGAGTCAACGAGGAGATTTCCTTGAATGGTCGAGGATGATCCTTTTATCAGGGCACCTTTGGCAGCTTCGTTGTCAAGGTAAATAATCGAAAAAGAATCGCAGATCTTTTCGCCCCAAATTTTCATTCCTGCCCAAACTCCGAGGAGCTCGACTTCAAAAATTGGGTGTGCCGATTTTTCCTTGAACAACTTGACCAAGTCAGGATCAATTTTTTCGGAAAAGAAGGAAAGGGGGCGCCCTTTGTGATCACACAAAATTCCCCCGATTGTTGCTTCATTTCCTTCAAGACTGCCATCGGTGAAGACCAAGTAGGTGGCCAAAGACTTTGGGCTGAGGGTGCTCGGCTTTGCGTTCAAGGCGTGGTTTTTAAGGAAGATTAAAGCATCCCTGATGGCAGGACTAAGGTGGACCCCTAAATCATTCCCTATGGCCCTTGCACCAATCACTTTTATGGCACTACAGGCTTTCCTACCGAAAAGGTAGAAAACCAGTGGAGGCGGCCCCGCAAGCTTTCAGCTTCCACAGCAGTGAGCCTATCCTCCGACAAGTATCTATCCATTGCTTGGCGCAACTCATCAACCCTTTCGGGCGTGTGTCTCAAGGTGACAAGTCCTTCGCCGAACTGTTCAAGATCGAGGATGAGCCCAAGGCCCCTGCATGATGAACTGAAGGTGGTAGCTTTCTTGCGTGTGGTAGCAAAGTCTATTCCCAAAATGTCCATCAATGTGGATGCACATTCCGCAACAAGCGGGGCATCATCGTTTAAGGCAAAGGTTGGGAAATCATCGAAATAATTTGCCCAACACAAACCGATCTGCATCGTTCCTAGTGCCCACGTGGATGCGGAAGTCCTAAGAAACCCCGACACTGAGCCGGTGGTCCCGAAAGGCAAAGCACAAGGAGTGAAGTACCGGATGACGTCAGCATCAGTGTCCCTGACGGCGATCAGGATCTGGGACCGGTCTTCCGGCGACACACCATATTGCTTGTATGCAGAGCACAAGTCTAGGGTGCGCCCCAGCAGTTTGGTCCCTCTCGAACGGGGATCTTCCATGGCTTTGACGAGTAGGGCGGACAAGAAAGTAACATCATACCTTTCCGGCAGCCCGACCGTGCTGTCAATGCCTGCCGCTTTCCCGTCGTCTATCACCCGACATTTCTCGCCCTGGAACACACCAAAACGCCTGGCAACCATGTAATCGTGAAGATTTGGGCGCACGAGCTCTTGGATCCACCCTTTCGCCATTTCTTCTTTGGTCTCGCTCCATGCTTTTTCTGCAGCCCCGTCAAGTGTTCCCATCCGGAGTTTCGCAGTCAGGGCTGGCGCCAACGCGAGTTGCATTTGCACGGTGGATTTTGGCGGACGAGGCTCCGGCACAAAAACATGGCTGTTGCGCATCCATCCCGTAAGATGAAAACCATTCCTCATGTCCTTGACCAAGTGCTGGTCCGGATACTTCATTTCTTTAAGAGCATGTTCGAGCAGCACCGTGGCCTTGGGCCTGAGAATGGAAACGAGCGTGCGATCCATTGATTTTCTAACCTCTTGTTCCTCAATCGTTAAATCTGCTTTGAGACCCGTCCACTCCTTCAGTTTTTCCAAACCCTTTTTAGGATCTCTGACTTTGGAGGCCAAGAGGTTGTCAACAAGGGTTTCCAAGGTTTGGTGTTTGACACGGGCGAAAAGGGATCTAGGGTGGCCCATTTAACGGCGTCTTCAAGGAAGGATTCAACTGACCTAGGGACCCCTTTCCAAACCACCTCTGCCATTGGCAAACCATGAGTCTGTTGCAAGAAACCGCAGACTTTCCCTTCGGTCTGTAAATCTTACGATCCATCTTCTTCATTTTTGGTGGCCCACGACCAGGAGGATGTTAAGTTTTTGGAAAGGATTTCTGAAGATTGACTCGGTATCACGCAAGCCCGAATTTTGCCCCACTGTACCATCTGCTTGCGTACTGCGCGGCTGCCCTTGGGATAACATTGCAGCAACCTACGCAAAGCGGCTGTGGAATCAAGAGGGAGAGCCCAAGGATCATAATGGGCGTACTCCGGAACAAGGGACTGAACTTTCCGAGGCTGTTGTTCCAGCACGCACCGCAAAGTTGCTGAGGCTGGGCCATACAAGGCCTGCTGCTGTGGAATTGGCATGAGACTATCCCTGAGTAGAGCGGCTACCCTGGTACAGAATTCTTTGGGGTACTCTGCTTCTTCTTTGGTGGGATAGACAGGGCGGCCATTCATGATACGCGGGGCCCATGAGGCATGCGGATGAGTTCCCGGACATTTAGCAGCCAACGGCTGAAAAATGTCATGTGTGCTCCACCACCTGGTAGACTTATTACGCCGCCCCCCGTGCACGCAATTGTGAAAGATTGCGTCATAGCCAGGCACGGCCTGAAGAAGTTCCACAATTGCAGGGATCTCCCAGAAAAGGCTTGATCCCCAAAGAGTGCCCAAGCAAGGCCAACTTCCCTGTAAGGTTATACAGGGTGTTTGCTGACTGTACACGGACCGCATCGGTGCCGCGCAAATTGGGTAGTCCTAAGGGGAAGCTTGAGGACCGTAAGGGTTGAGGACTCGGAACCCCATTTTAGTCAAAGGAAGGAATCGGCTTCTGACGGGCAGCACTCGCTGTCTTTGTCTTTTTGTCTTTGGTACGCAGACTGTCTCAAGTCTGGCGTGGCAGATGATCCCAAGTTCTGGCGACGGAGCATTTTGTTTGCCTGGGCCGAGAGCTCGAGGGATCTTTTGGTTTTGATGTGCATCATTTGAAGGCACCTGCCCCTTAGGGCTTTCAGGATTAGGGCATTTAGGGCATTCGGGTGGCAGCGCGCGCTTGGCGGAAGGCACGAACACAGGCGCACGCGGTTCCTTATTAGGGTTGTCAGGATTAGGGCACTTAGGGCGCGCAGGGGGATGCGCAGGCAAGGCAATTGGTCCAGGAAGGGAAAAACCAGCTTCCAGGAGCGCGCGCGCCTCGGTGGGCGGCAACTTATCAAGGCCTGACGTTGTGTAGCCAACCAAGATCAAACGTTCACCCTGAGTCCAAGGCTCTGTCTCATGAGACTCATGGGCATCGAAATAAAGTGTGTTACCATCGAACGCCAGGTTTGATGATTGATTTGCAGAGTGCAAAGTCAACCCTCCGCCTTGAAAAGGTGAGAGTTTTGCCAGGCCATTCTCAGAACCAGGGGCATTGAATCTATCTGCGCGGCGGGGCGCCAAGTTGTTGTAAGACAATCCCAAGGTGGAGAAGCCAACGCGGCCAGCAACCTGGTGGTTACAGGAAATTTGTGCGTGGCCTTCCGGAGTCCGGATACGCCGCCATGTGCGTACGCTCCACTGAGGAAGAATTTCCCCGATGGTTGGTCTGGATTTGCACGGGCAACAGACTCTGAAGGCAAAAAAGATTGGCAAGTTTAATTAATGACGCAGAATCACAAGTGCCGCGAGCTAGTAACTGCGCAGCCAGCTTCTCGGCATCCACATGTATGGGGCCTGAGGAACATTGAGGCTTGAAACAAAATTCGAAGGATTTGATGTCGCCTGTTTCACCCACAGCCTCTGTTGAAGGGTGATCGGCACTGGGCAACCGTCACTCTTGAGCGACGCCTGACGCCTTGCCTTTGGATCCCTTGCCTTTACCTTTGAAACTGGCAGACGCAGGGTTATTCCAGCAGCCTCGGGCGCCGTGACCGAGGTTACGACAATAGGCACAAGCATGCACACCTTTGCGACCAGCGGGCGGTTGCCCCGTTGCTTCGAGCTTGCATCCTTCACAATTCTGACTCCAGCAGAGTCTGCGGTTATCATGATAAGTGAGGAACTTCGCACCTTTCAACTCAGCTGGCAAGTTTTCCATGTTGACTGCTGCTAGTAAACCCTTTTTCTTCGCGGGCGCGCGAGTCCTAGTGCGCTGCTTATTAGGAGGCACTGGCGGCATGTCGGGCTGAGGCTTGCGCTGCAGACTTTGGCAAGGGAAGCAGGTGCATGGTGATTCTAGGGTCTGTTCTGAGTTGCGACATGGCCTGGTCGACCTGCATGGTTCCTGACGAATCTGGCTTCAAGGAGATGACTTGTTTGGATATGAGGAGGAACATCTCAGAATCCGCACGTAGCAGCTGATTAATCGACACGGGTGCATACCCAGGCGGGACTTCCCGGGTAAGAGCCTGAAGCAAGAAGGCAAGCCACTTTTCATGCGTGCGCCAGCTCAACACGCGGCACATATCAAGCGCCAATCCTCGCCTCTGAAGGCACCACTGCAAATGAAGCGGCGAAGAATGATCTGCCGCCAACTTGTCTGGCAAAGTGGTAAGCGTGACCGCGTTGTCAAGCACGCTTAAGACTCGGTCTTTCTGCTTCACACCAATCCGCAGCTCCTGCTCCCTTTTGGTGCAGCGCGATGGGACGAGCCAGGTGAGATGATTCGCCTCCACCATGTGAGCCACGGCGTCCACGAGCTCGTGAGAAGGTAGGAGCTCATCCTCCAACACGAGACCAGGTAGGCGAGTCTTGATGTCAAGATAACGCGCCTCCTTCTCTGCCACGGGCAAACTGTAGGCGCTTCAGCAGAATCGCCAGTGACCTGTTGGCGTAAATGCGCCACAATGACTGCGCCTGCTTCGAAATGCAGGCGCCTCAACTTCGATGTCTGGCCCAAGGTAGGCCCTGCCCCGAAGATATCTTCGGAGAACAAGCGGAAGGCATCGTCACTGGGCGGTGCCTGAGGAGTCCCACAGGCAAACGACAAGTCCGAGAAGGTCTTGATGTTGTGCCTCCTCAAGGAGTTCCAAAGATCTTCATTGCCTCCTACGGCTATGCACCGTGATTTAAACGATGCTTCAGAGTCTACCAAAGACATGGCGCCTCTCCAATTTCGAGCCCAGGGTTCCTTACAGAAGGAAATTTTCAGGGACATGAACGAAATGTCAAGTCCCAGTCAAGTGCAATCATGGGCAACATCCAGCAAGCATGACCTCGCCCGAAAAAGGTGGGGCTTGATGGCTTATTCCCGAGTCGGGGTCGTCCCAGATCTCAACCCACAGTGTATTTCAAGAACATGTGGTATTGCAACACGGCTCTCTTCAACGGGACCCGAGACAGGGTTCCATTTCCAGGCTGTGATTTGACGACGATAACTGACAAGGAGCTCCAGGATTTATTTGCCCGAGGTCGGGTCGTCACAAATCTCACAATCTCACATTGTATCTTACGAACATGTGGTAGCGCATCACGGCATCATCCAGCGGGGCCCGAGATGGGGACCCGGATGGGAGGCCTTGATCTGGTCACGATAACTGACAAGATCAAGCCGAATGCATTCGCCCGAGACGGGATCGTCACAAATCAACCCACAATGTACTTCAAGAACACGTGGTACAAAGTCATGGCACCACCCATCAGGACCCGAGACGGGGCCCCGAATGGTATGCTCTGATATGATGATGACAAGAAAATGCCATGAATTACGCCGAAGAAATGCTGCTTCTTCAAAGGACATTCCATTTGCCAGCGCTCTCCTTTTGCATGCTTGGGCAGGGCATGTCATCTATGTTGCAATCTCAGCTTTCAAAATCTTCTGACAATTGCGGCACACTGGCGTCGTGGCTCGGACTGAGCAAGGCTCCTGGTACACGTCTTCGGTTTTCCTGCCGCAAATGGTGCGCAAAACGTGTTCCAGTCGTTGATAATGCAAAGTCTTCAAGGCAGGATGTTGCACAAACCTGTGTCCCTCTGGCGGGACCGGTGGCTCTTTGATTGGCCTGCGAAATGGCCGGGAGACACTGCTGCTACTTGATGAAGGTGAACTTGACCTCGAACTACTTGAAGTGTTTGGAGCAGGCATGAATGGGTACGCGCGTGAAATGCCAAGCTTCTCACGAACATTCAGGAATTGCCGAACCCAATCGTCAAAGGTGACTCCTAGCCCAGGGCTCACCAATTCGAGACAAACTGGTTCTTTGCCTTTCCGATTCATGGTTTTGTGAAGTTCCACAATGGCCTCAAAGAAAGCGGTCTTGCTTGATTTCTGGTCTGCATCAACTTCGAACTCCCCTGCATGCTGGGCGTCCGACCACCTTGCTCTGGCATATACACAGAAGAGACAACATCCTGCAAACAGCCGATCCCAGTAGTCTGCTGACTCGCGCAAGATCGAACGCAGGAGGATCAAATCACCGACACGCAATGGAGCTGCTCTGGACGGAAGTCTTGCCTTTTTGGCAGATCCCAGCCCCAAACACTTTCTGCTGGCACATAAGGTCCTGAAAGATTCCAACTCAAACACAAACCTGGCAAAGGTCAACGCCTCCATAAGACCTCTGAGTTGAGACAAGGTTGCCCCTCCACTCTTGGCTTCGGACATGAGGTTGAACAAGTCAACTTCGGCACAAGGGAATTTGAGGCCGTGACGATGCGCCATTTAATCAAGCCGAACAGACTGAAAGCCCTCTTGAGCATGGTTGCTGGAGCTTTCCTGGCCATATACGTCTCCAACACATCCAATCGATGTTCCGGGCTTGCTTTCTGCAACTCGAGGATTCGGTCATCCCTTTGAGGTTCCCACATCATGACCAAGTTTGACCACCTGACCAAAGCTCTACGCCGTTCCGAATCGCGCTTCTCTTTCCAAGACACAACCGCTCGGTTTTTAACGACTGCATGCAAATTTTGATCAGGCATCAAACGAGGTTTTTTTGTTGGGGTTCTTCGGCGACTTCAGCTGGGACACATTGAGGGGCTTGCACTGCCCTGACCTCATGAACAGGGGGCAGCATGTACTCCATATCTTTGGCAGGATTGAAGAAAGAGCCCCAAAATCCTTCCTCCCACAAAAGCTTTGGCTGGGGACTTCTCAAAGACAAGTGGGCGGCTGCAATTAAATTGTCCTGGTTACCCAAGGGCATCGCATGATCAGCCGGCGATGATTGGCGGGCAATGTCAGAGCTCACGCAAAGGAAACTAGAAGACGACCCACATTCGGAAGCTTGATTGGCAGCCACCTTCAAGAGATCGTCAATATCACCATCTCCTATTACAGGAGAAGCATTCCCTATACCAAAACTTTGGGCATCCGGCTCAACGGTACAAACCGAACCCTTATCATCTACTTCAGTGCCCGTCTCTACCCCCTGAGAAAAGCACTGAGCAAACGTGTGTTCGGATGCAGCTGGCACCTGCTCTGCGCAAGCGGGCTCCAGTGCATTGGCAAGCGGAACAAGCTCATGCCCCTGAAAGTGCAGCAGCACTGGACACGGGCAGGGGTAGGGCAGGGGATTCGTCCAGACCCTCTAGAAGCTTCCATGGATCTGGCTCATCTGCCGGAGCTGCAAGTTTAAACTTGGGTTTCGGCTTGGATAAATCTGCAAGCACTGGACCATGACAAGGCGCCTGATCTGACATGACTAATCAAGGGCGTCAAGATTAAGGCACTCTTGCGCGACCAGGAGCAAACGCTCCAGCGCCTGGTCAATACGCCCCTTAACCTGCGCCATGCCTTGCGTCGCCGTGCGTTAGCGATGGACTTGATCGGCGTTTGCGCGTATGACATCATGATGCAATACCATGAGTGGTTAATGTCGCAACTGCATATAGAACCCCCTCCAAATCATCAAGCCGTCAGCGTGCATCAAGTGTTGGAGGCGGATCGGGCGGCATGGCTTCGCCTGGCAGAGAAGTTGCCTGATGGAATCTGTCCCACGGACATTCATCTCCCTTCCCGGCAGACAGATCCCCGTGCGGTGTACCATGTCTTGCCCCTCCCTCAGTCGCAGCAACGAGGGCAGAAGCGTGCTCCGGACGACATTCCGAAGCAGCCATGGCCGAAGGCGCCCAAGGGTCCAGGCAAGGGAAAGGGGAAAGGCAAGAAAGGCGGCAAAGGGAGCGGCTGCCCGATTCTTTGATAGGCAAGCGGTCCACCACTAAGCGTGGAGCGCCGATCTGTTATTGGATGTTCAACACAGCAGAGGGTTGCCCGCATGCCTCGGCCGGAGGATGATGTCCCAGGGGCATGCATCTGTGCGCCGAACCGAATTGCTAAAAGAACCACAGCCTTGTGGATCACAAGACCCCGTCACCCGTGTGAACCCTTGGATCTGCCGGCATCCCCTTGACAGGCGACCTTGAGTCCTTTTTGACACGTGCCAAAAGTAGGACTGAAGGGATCCCTCTCAATGAGATGTTTGGAGTAGAGATATTTGCAGGATCTGGGAGGTTAATTTGTGAGCTGCGAAGAGTAGGGCTAAATGACAGCGTCGGAATCGACAGTAACGTGGGTCGATGCTTGATAGCCCCAGTTCTCAAACTTGATCTTCTGGAATAAACTTTTGCTTGAAATCCTTAACAACCCAAGGTGTGTCTACGCGCACCTAGCACCGCACGCCGTACCGCGAGCCGTGCCAGGACCATCCGCCATAGAGGCAAGCGCCCGGCATACGCACATTCGAGTCTGTCGTCGCCTTCCACAAAATGGCTGGGGCTGATTGTGAGGGAAGAGCCTTTGATGGAGAAAACTTCTGAATCGCTTTCTGCACCTCTTCTTCTGTGCAGCACGGGCTCAGGGAAATCGACCACGAAGTTGAGGTCGGGCCATCATATAACTGCCGAAAGAACAAAGCAAACTGTTCAAATTCAGCTTCTTTGGTTTGGATGTGTCCCTCACTGTCCTTAAGTTGAAGTCTGCGCCTGGGGGCCTTAGGGTATAAAATTTTAGCAGCCTGAAAGACATTCTGACTTGCAACCACTTGCTCAACAAGCTCGATCTTCCTGCGCTTGCTGGCCTTGCGGAGCTGGCGGTTTATGCGCTGAAGTCTAGCAGCAAGTTGCCAACCTCCGAAAAAAGAGCGAAGATCTGCTTGTGCTAGTGGATGTTGCTGTGTGATCTTGGCCCTCGTGCTCCAAAGTTGTTTGACAAGGCTCTCACTGTCTTGTTGGGAAGGCAGGCTGTGAGGATCGCGTTCAGCTGCTGCATAGGTTCTGTGGTAAAGTTCACAGCTTTCTTGCCAGCATTGTTGTAATATGTGATCCACGTCCGCATTGGCATCAGAGGCTTCAACCCTGGCCATCACCAGTTCTTTGTAGTGGCTTCTGAGTGAATCATGCTGCATAAGCTCCTTTACTTGCCTCATGTTATTGCACCTCGCTCGATGTCTAGAGGTCATTGGGGGTCGCGGCCTGCCAACTGAACATTGTATAGGGAGATGTCTCCAACCACTGGTGGGTGTAAATGGGGCTTCGAAGGTGGAGCAAGCGTTGGCTTTGCCATCTGCAAGTCTACCCCTGGCAATCACAAAGTCAATCTGGGCGCCAGACTCCGAGTGGCCATTGGCTGGCAGAAATGTTCTGGCTGCCTTGCCTGCTTTCGACCATGTATTCAAAGCACAGCACCCTGGCGTTTGAACGACATCCTGAAAAACTTCCTGATCTGTCTGCACCACTCTCGAGAGGGGAACCAAGCCATGCCCCACATTGAGACCACTCTGGAAAAGTGGAGTGTTGAAATCACCAAGGAGAAGGCATCCATTTCTGCGCGGGGTCCGCCTCAACCATCTCTTAATGTGATTCCAAATGGTTTGTCGCTGTTTCACGAGAGCATCTACCTTGCGGCCTTGCGTTTCTTCGAAACTCTTCTGAGTGTTCCACGCATACTGATACACGCACAGCAAATCAAGTGGTGTTTGAAATGGAATCCGGACATGTAAAAGTCTGCCTTGCAGGATGCTGGTGAACTGCAGTGAGGGCCCTGTCGAAAGTTTCTGAGAAACCAAGCATAATATCCCTCCCTGTGCACCATGCGACCCCGAATGAATAGCAGAATAGCATACCATCTGGCCCCTGAGGTCGGGGATGGAGTCGTCACGAACTCCATGTCAGACTTCCAGGCCGTCTCAACCAGTATGATAATGTCTACAGGCTGTTGCGGGCTTTCTTGCTCATGCAGCCACGCAAGGACTTCTTGATACCTTTCTGCACGCAGACCTCCGCAATTCCAGAAAACCACTCTCAATCTCGAAGCATCAGCTGTTGGCGCCTCTTCGTCCCTTCAAAAACGGTTTGGCACTGCCTGTCTCTGATATCCTTGCAATTGCTGTAGTGTGAGGAAGCGTCCACGGTACCACGTACCTCCATGCGTACTGGCCGAGGCCCTGTCAAGGGCACGCGTGTAAGCTCGCTTTCAAGCTCCGGGAAAAGTCGGTGGCCTCACGGTATATCTCCTGCCACCCTCGTTCGCCACAGCAGGGGCAACTGCCTCCGCCATGGCTCCAGCGCACAGAAGGTGACTGTGCACAACCCTCACGCCCCCCAACCAAAGAACGCGAGGCGCAGAGCAATGGTGTCTTTTCTGGGCAGCGCAGGGCTCGGACTTGGGACCGAGCCGAGTGAATTGAGAAATCATCGCGCCGCTCAGCTGCTGTAAAAGCGTTGGAACAAAGAGAAAATGTCTCTAGAGCAGTGCGGCTTGCCTCGCCTGGACCATCTCCTAGCCACAAATGGCCTGAGTCTCCAACTTCTCCATTTCTGCCGGAGGGTCTCGCGGTCTTGCCTCAAATTCCAGCTGAAGACATATCTATAAGTTTTCACGCTGCAACCTAAAGCGAATTTTGAAGTCCGCAATCCACTCCAGAAGCTGTCTTCTACACTCCTCAGGTAGTGATCGGACCAGGAATTCAGTTGCTGGCTGATAAAATGTATGCTGGATCTCCCTTCCAATGACCTCAGTAAGCGTTCTGGCTTGCTGCTCCGGGATGCGTCTTTCCGTGGCAGCTGTGTGGCACAGAAGTTGGAACTGCTGCAGCAAAGAGGTATTGTCAGGGTCTGAGGCCTGTCCAAGTTGTCGGATGAACTCCACATCATTCGGCGGCAAAGGGACCGCCCACATTCTTTCAAGGAAGCCGACAAGCAGGTCGATCCGTCTACTGACTGTTGGGGGCAGCTCTTGTCCAAGCCTTTCACGGACCACATGGTACTCACTGTCTCCATGAACGTGCAGGAACCTGCCACTAGATCCAGAAACTGACCTTCTGGAACGACCCAGTGTCTGTAAGTGGTCTCTATAAAACCGAATTGCAATCTGACGCTTGACATACTCACATTTTTGTCAAACCATTTAGCAATCACAGCCAGGGTTCAAAAAG